>PVKA01021528.1:0-38558 GCA_004027165.1 Ctenomys sociabilis | reverse complement strand
GGTTGGAATCCACAGGTGGAGGTGCAGAATTCACGTGCTCTGGGGAAGGAAACCTGCCCCAGCCTCATATTCATAGGGCTTAGGCCTGGCACACTCCCTGGTGGGAGCTGGTCCCACCTTCTCTAAAGCACAGCGCTCTCTCTGAGACATTCAGAGAGGAAGTGGGGGAAAGTGAGTCCACCTGTGGCCCCTGGGTGTGACCACAGGTAACAAAGGCACAGGCCGAGGCTAGAGTGCTGCCTCCTCTGGAGCCATGATGGACCCAAGGGTGCTACCAATCCAGCCCTGCTGAGGCCAGGCCTCCACCTCGTGGAGACCAGTGAGCCAGCCCTCAGAGGGCAGCCTCAGCCTCACAGCTGTGACCAGGCTGCTTGGGATGAATGAGGGCTCTGGGAAGATGTGAGCACAGCACCCACCGTCTGGGTAGGGAACCCTCAGTTCTCCCTTAGGGTCCTCACCTTGACCTTGGCAGATTCTGGACTTTTGTGTCTACTGGGCACACAGGGCTTCCTGTGCCACCCTGTAGACACCCTCTCAGGTCAAGTCCTGCACCTCTTTGAGATCCCAGGATCCTCTGAGAAATGAGCAGGCTCCCAACTGTCACCTGTGCACGGGGACTCTAGGACTGACAGCAGGACCTGTGCCCATCTCTGCCATGCTGAGGGAGCCCAATTATGGGCTTAATCTGTATTTCCCCCACAGTGCCCTGGGACGGGAGGCAGGGCCTTTGGACATGTCTGGGTTATGAGGGCTCATCAGTGATGTCCCTTAGGAACTTGGGCCTGGTAGGAAAAGAAAGGTCATGGTGTGTGTGCCAGAGAAGGCTGTGTCTCTCTTCCTGACCTCTCCCCTCATGAATACTTGTGGTGGGCAGCTTTTCTCCCCTAGACCCTCATACCGTGTTGCTATGCCTGGAAGTCAACACACTGTGACTGAAACCTCAAAAAGCTGTGAGCCTTCATCAGTACATTCTTTTGAACTGTATGTATTGGGCATTGTCTCAGCACTGCAACCCTAATACACATGCTTTGTTTCCGTTGTTTCTCCAACTTCCTCCTGATTGGGCCTTCCCTCCCTGATCCTCATCCCTGGCTGAAAGGAGCTATTCTCTCTCACTGAGGCCAAGACCTCATCCCTGAAGACTCCTCAGTTTCCTGCCCAGATCAGAGGTAAGCATGCCAATGAGGGCCTCCAGGGCTGACCCCAGGAGACAGGCAGACCCTGTGAGATTTATTATTTCTGACCTGTGGGCTCACTCAGTCCTCCAGAGAAGTCTGCAGCTTGGGCCTTATAGATAGTTCCCTCTGCTGACCTGAGGACACCACCTGACCAATGTCTTCCCCTCCATGACCTTCCACCCCCACTACTTAGCAGAAATGAGGGTGATCCTCATGCAGCCAAGCTTTCTGAACCACAGGTTACCGACAGGGAATCCAGGCTCTCCAGGAGGTCTCTTCTTCTTATGGGTGTGGGGTAACTTCCAAACTTCAGTCTTGGCTAATGGAAGAGTGGGTCCAGCACCAGTTCAGCCTTTCTGAGACTTGGAATCCAGACTCTGGAAAACAACATCATGAGGAAGACAAAGAACAGATCACTAGGAATCAGGGAAGAACTTACACGAAAATTAGAACTACGGAGCAGGTGAAGAACAAACAGTGCGGGGACAGGACCACAGATGTCTGGACCTTTGTCCTGGCCTCTGGCTCTTGAGACAGGGAACTGAATGTGTTGAACCAGAGGGACACCTGGGGCCTCCAGGAAGTCTCAGGGAGGAAAAGTGGTGCTTCGGTGGACTGTGATCTGCATGGCTGGTGGGCAGCTGGGTTCCCACAGGGTCTCCATGCAGGCCCCAGTGGGGGAGTGACCCTTGTGCAGGTTCCTCCATGTCCTCAGCGAGAATGTGGCCTTGGGTGCCACTCCATGAACACATCCAGAGTTCAAGCCTGGCACTCTGAAGAGGGGCAGGACACATGACTTCTGGGCTTCAGTGTCACCCTTCCACAGTGAGTGGAGCACAGACAGCCAAGAGAAATTCAGGGCCACAATTTCACCCTCCAACAGTGAGGGGGGCAGAGAAAGGCAAGGGACTGTTCAGGGCCCAGGTGTCACCCCACACACATAGGGTCTCAGACTGCCAAGGGAAGTTTCAGTGCTCTAGTGTCCCAAGGTGAGGCAGAAATAGCTTAGGGGAACAGCCTGGGCTGGAATGGGGCCCCTGAGGGCTTTGACCTCAGCTGGGAGGGGCATAGTCCTTTTCTCCTTAGAGATCAGGCCCATCCTGATTGCCTTTGAATTGAAAGTCCCAGCCTTGGGTGTTGCAGTCCTGAGCCTCCTGCTGACTTCTAGCATAGCTCTGGGGTCTCTTGCCTTCCTTATTCTGAAGTGTGTAGGACATGCCTTGACTTAGGCCTTGCCACAGCCTGGGAAAAGCAGAGGGGCCCTGCCTCTGACAACACGAAGCAGTGCTAGACTGCAAAATTTAGTATCAAGAAGGAAATTATCATTCAGCACCCAGGGAATTATTTTCTTTCTTCTCCTTGTTCTTTATCCTTATTTTTTATTTCTTTTACCATCTTTCTTTTCTTTTTCCTTTTAATCGTTGACCTTTATTTTGTCTATTTTTATTATCCATATAATTTCCTTTCATTTCTGTTTTTTTTTTGTTTTGTTTTGATTTTTTTTTTCTTGTTTCTACTTGTGGCCATGATAGTTGCTGCCCTTAGCTAATGCCATATGCATCCTTCTCGTGCTGAGCTGCATCATGCACTCCACTTTTCTCTCCTCTCTCCACTTTTCTCTCCTTCTCTAGATTAAGATTTCAAATTTTAAGTTTTGGTCTGGTGAGATAGCTCAGCAGCTGCCTACCTGCTTAGGCAAGCTTACGTTTGACCCCTGGCACCATATGCCTTGCCAGCCCTTCCCCCAGGGTGAGCAGAGCCAGCCACAAATAATAATAGTGATAATAATAATAATAATAATAATAATAATAATAATAATAATAATTTGTTTCTCTTCTTCTCAACCCCTTATATCTTAAATAGAATATATTAAGCTTTATTAATCTCTAGGTAGTTGACTCTATAAAATTTGCATGGAATTCTTCTCTATCAGAGCAGCTACTGTGGCTTCATTTATTACATATAGGCTGATTGTAATAGATGGGCTGTTTCTATATTTGTGCTTTAATTCTGGTTTTCTATTATATGGTGAAAGGTGGCACCTAGTTGCTTCTCAGATTTGTTACTATCTGATTTGTCTTCGATGATACCACTGTTGCTGATTTGCTCGCCATTGCCAGGGTCACACAATTGTTGCCACTGCTGGGCTTCCTCCATATGCCAGTGCTCAGGTTCTCTTTGGGAAGTGGGCAGTACTGAATCGGGCCAGTAACCCTGCATCCTCCCTTCTAAAGCGAGAGGTGGTCAGATCTTAGGACAGAGGTGAAGGACTGCCATTACCCACACCCTAAGTGCACCCCAGAAAAACAGATTACTTGCACAAGTCTCTTTACTAGCAACACAGTCTGGGCTCTAGAAACACCAGAAATTGTAGCACAAAAGAAACAAGAAAAAAAAAAAAAGAAGAAAAGAGGCCAGGGAGATAGCTCAGTAGAATAATTGCTTGCCTGTCAAGCACAAGGGTCTGAGTTCAATCCCTGGCCACCCCTCCCTTGCCAAAAAAAAAAAAAGAAACAAGTGAACAGGAATGGAAACATGAGATGTCAATGCAAGCAAATGGCCCAGTGCTTCCACCTCCCCAAAGCCAGTCTGGTTCACATCAAGGCAGAGAACAGCATAAGGTAACACCTGGAACTTCCACGGACTCCAGAGGAGGTTGGAAAATGAATCAAGAAGATCCTGTGTGGGTTCACAGATCATATAACTAAAAAGAAAAACAAAAACGATGCAGGAAATTTCAGAATTCACTACTAAAAATGTGCTGGAGGGCGCTAAATAAAATCATACAACACAGAAGTGAGTAGTTTAATAAAGAATTAGAGTCCATGAGAAGTATTCACAACCAAACTAAAATTTGCATTGGCCAAATAGGCCTCAGAGGCAACCAATATAGTCAGAGTGCTAGAGTTAGAAGTAGAGATACCTTTAAAGACCAACTATTCAAGGAAATCTTAAAACCACAAGAAAGCAGAGCATCGAGGTGTATGCCTTTACTATTAATGCTGGAGTGTCTGACCAGAGGAGCACTGTGAGCTTGAGGCCAGCCTGGGCTACAAAATGAGTTCAAGGTGAGGCTGAACTGCATATAGCAAGATCCTGTCTCAAAACAAAGGAAAAGAAAGCAGAACAAAACAAAAACCACTGGAGCATAAGATATTGATATAACACTTTCTAGACGATGAGAAAAAAACGCTAACCTAACAACGGTACAGGAATAATTAAAAAAATTCAAAAAACAGAGCAAATGGCATTGAAGAAACACTGTGTCCAAAAAATGTAGCATAAAACTTCAAAAAAATAGGGCAAGATACAGGCATACAGAATGCAGAGTCAGATAGAGTGCCCAACGGCCACAGTCAAAGGAGAACCTCTCCATGTAATATCATCCTATAAGTACCAGACATTTGTATCAATGACAAAATGTGAAAAGCAGTTAGAGAAAAGTAGTGAATCACTTATACAATTAAGTTCGTTACAATAATGGTTGATCTCTCAATATGAAAAATAATGACCCACAGGACTTGGATGAAGGTGTTTCAAGCCCTGAAACTCAGCAATTTCCAAATCCTGCAAAATATTCTCTCAGAACTGACAGAGAAATAAGTAACTGCCATAAAAAAAGAAACACCTGAAGACATTTATGACCATCAAAGTAGCTTTACAAAAATTATCAAAGATATCCAAAGAAAGAGACACTGATGCTGATTAATACCTGTAAGTCAAGAAGAACAGAATTCACTGGACAGAATGAACAGCTAAGCAGACACAAACCAATGAACAAACAAACAAACTGCAAGGAAGTCAGCAACAGAAAACTAATGCAATGACAAGAAAAGGTCAATTCTTTTCAATAATAACTCTCAAGAGAACAATCTGAACTCCTTAATCGAATGACACAGATTGGCAGACTGTATCAAGAAACAAGATCCAGTGTTGTACAGTATAAGAGACACTTTTAATTACAACGGAAATTCACTCATTAGAAACCAAGCGACAGAAAACACCGTTCCACGCATTGCAAACCTGAAAAACATAGTAGCAGCAGCCATTTAATCTTTCACAATTACATTTCAAACCAAAGCTAATCAGAACAGACAGACAAAGCCAGCACACACTGCAGAAATGAGCAATTCAAATGGGTGAGTTAAAAATGATCACCACATATAGACCAAAACCTGATGCACCTAATTTTGTAAAACAAAGAGTAATAGCCATAAAACAATGAAATAAATACTAACTAAACTATAGTCTGGGACTTTTGTATTTTATAGCCACATAGACAAAAAAAAATCAAGAAATATTAGAGCTGAATCAAAACTTCAAGCCCATTGACTTAAAAAAAAATCGACAGAGTTGTCAAAGCACCAGCAACAGAATACACCTTCCTCTCTGCATCACATGGACCTCCACAATACACACCACGTGTTAGTACACAAAGTATTTTAGCAAATGCAAATGAATCAAAACTATTCAGTGTGTATTATCAGATCATAATGACATGAAGCTAGAAATCAATGGGAAAAGAAACCCCAGCAAGTTTGCAAACATACAGAAGTGAAACAATACCAACTTGAAAAATCAGTGGGTCATGGAAGAACTCAAGCAATAAATCTGACAGCTTGTAGAATCGAACAATGATGCCAGAATAACTGTCTGGGACACAGTGAAAGTGGCCTGAAGAGGTAAATTTAAACTGATGAATGCCCATATCATAAAAGGAGAGCAAGCACAAACAAAAGATTGATGGTAGAACCCAAGGAAAACTAAGAACACTACAAATGCAGTTTGTATAAGGAAGGAAATTATAAAGATTAACCTAGAAATTAATGAGATTGAGACTGAAAAATAAAGAGAATAAAGGAATCAAAGAGTTGATTCTTTAAAGAATAAACCAGTTTGACAAAACCTTAGCCAGTCTTAGCAAAAAAGGAAAGAGAAGACCCAACTCTGCAATCATAAATGAAAAAAAGACAGGCTGGGGAGATGACTCAGTGGAGTAGGTGCTTCCCTGGCAAGCGCAAGGGCCTGAGTTCAATCCCCGGTCCCACTGCAAAAAGAAAAAAGACAACTCACATGAGATTCTGCTAAAATCTCAAAGATCATTGTTATACACTAAGAGAACCTGTCCTCTCATAAAACTGACAATTCAAAAACAATGAACTACAAAAGCTGAACCAGGAAATATAAAAATTCTGAGTAATACTATGCCAGTCAATACAATTGAAGAAGTAATAAAAAAAGTTACCAACCAAGAAAAGCCCAGGTATTGATGGATTCACTCTTGAATTGCACAAGAGCTTTAGAGAGATCTAATGTCAACAGCCCTTAAAATCTTTTAAAAAGTGGAAAGGGAAGCTGAACTCCTAATGTTATTTCTCAAAGCAAGCATTAGCCTGATCCCCAAAGCAGAAAAAGTTAACCAAAAAAGAGAAAGTGCAGGCAGAGCTCTTTAAGAAACAGTCACAAAAGTCTTCAATAAGGTATTGGTAAACAGAATGCAAGAAATCACCAAAAAGATTATACAACATGACCAAACAAGACTCATTCTAGGAATGCAGGTGTGTTTCAACATGTCCGAATCATTAAATGCAATACATCACATAGATAGATACATTGACAAAAATCACATGAGCAGATGGACAGACACAGAAAAAAACATGAGACACAATGCAATATCCTTTCATGATAAAAACTATGAAGAAAATAGACAAAAAGGAAACCTCTCAATCTGCCAAAAGTCATTTATGTAAAACCCATCATTGACACCATAATAAATGGGTGCAGGCTGACAGCCATCCCTCTGAATTCAGGAACAAGGCAAGGACGTCCACTATCACCACTCCTGTCCAATAAAGTTCCAAAAATATTAGCCAGAACAATCATGAAGAAGACAAATAAAAAGGATGTGAATAGTTGAAAGAAGTTAAATTATCACTATATGTGATTGACATGATTCTCTGTCTAGAAGGCCCCCACATCTCCGTAAGCCTTCTAGAACTAATAACCAAAATTAGCAGCATAGTAGGATACAATGTCAGTACACAAAATCAATAGTGTTCCTGTATGTCAGTAACAATCTTACTGAAGAAGAAATTAGGGGGACAATATTGTTTTTTGATGGAACCGGGGATTGAATTCAGCCCCTTGCACTTGCCAGGGAAATGCTTATTCCACTGAGCCATCTCCCAGTGAGGGGATCAATATCTTTAAAGAAAAATTAGGTGCCAGACATGGTGGCACACACCTATAATCCCAGCACTCAGAGGCTGAGGCAGGAGGACTGTTGAAAGTTCAAGACCAGCATGGGGGGAACTAGTCACTCAGGCTCCTCCTTCTGTCCCTCTGTTGGACAGGAACTTTCTTTTCCTCAATAAATATATTCTGATCACAAAAAAAGACCAGCATGGGCTACAAAGGGAGCTCAAGGCCAGCCCAAACTGCATAGCGAGGCCCTGTCTCAAAAAAAAAAAAAAAAAAAAAAAAAAAAAAAAAAAAAAAAAAAAAAAAAAAAAAAAAAAAAAAAAAAAAAAAAAAAAAAAAAAAAAAAAAAAAAAAAAAAAAAAAAAAAAAAAAAAAAAAAAAAAAAAAAACAGAGAAAAGAAAAGAAAAATTAAATTCCTGGAAATTAACCTGAATGAAAAATGAAAGACCTATACAATGAAACCTATAGTACTCTAAGAAACAGAGAGGTAGAGGGAGGGAGGAAGGGAGAGGGAGAGACAGAGAGAAATCAGAAAATGAAAAGATATAAAGATATCTCAGGTTCCTAGTTAGGTGGAAGGAAGACAGCCAAAATGGCCATAATTCCAAAACTTGTGCATAGATTTAATGCAGTCCCTTTCAACATACCGGTAGCATTCCTCACAAAGAACCACAGAAAACAGTTCTGAAATTTATATGGCACCTGATGACAACTAATTTTCAAGAGTCCCTAAAAGGGAAGGTCCAGACAAAAACTTTTTCAGAGCACCTCCTCTTCCTATAAACCCCGGAAATGGAGAGGGTCAGTGTAGCTTGGCTGTTTCCACCAGCTTGAATGAGAAACACTTTCAGCATGATCCAGAGCAGGGCCAACAGAATATGGGGAACTATGACCTGAAGTGAAAATGTGGGTAGATTGTAACATGTGAGAGACAAGAGAACTTCAGACTGTCCCAGGAATCTCCAGAGAAATAGTCACAGTGTAACAGTGAACTGTGTCTCATCATCTACAGGACAACACCAACCCTTTTCGAGGAGATGTGCGCATGTGCCTTCTCTGATGGTGAGAAAGGGGAGGAAAAGATGGGGTGAGTGTGCTCGACAGGACCAAGGTGAGTCCTGGAGGTTGAGGTTAAGAGCCACAAGTCCTCAGCAGCTGGATACAGGAGATAAGGTGTGGGCCTGAGCATCGGTGAGTAATTTCCCCCAGAACAGTGTGCCACAGACAAAGACAGGATGCTACTTCTCTTCATCGTGCATGGTTATCTATCTAGCTGGGGAGATGGAGTGTCTGGGATGGCCATGTCTCTCACAGGGAAAGCACAGACAGTCATTCTCTTCACAGCTACCTCATGGTGGACTTGCTCCATCCTGTTCCCCTGAAGCTTTTCTAGAGTTATCTCACTTTCCTGGTTGGTTTTAGGTCATAATCCTTGAGATGAGGTGGGGAAAATCCTCCACCTTTGTTCTATGCTTTGAACAGTTGCCTTTGGCTGTTCTAGGACCTCATTTTCTGTTTAAATACTGCTGGGATTTTGATTTGGATGAATTGAACCTATCAAGATATTTGGGAAGAACTGACATTTTATTAACAATATGCAAATATATCTGTAATAAATAAGATCTACTTCACCATTGTTGTAGTCACATATTTTAAGGGAATAGATGTAATATGGGACCCATAATTGGAGGATTATTTTATAATAATCACCCAAAGAGTCAAATGCAGAAGAGTACAGGGGATGTCTGCACACACTAGAGACCTAGTGAGTCCAGCTGAAGACCTACAGCCCATGGCAATATCCTTCACCAGTCCAGCTGGAGGCCTAGAGCCATGACCGTGTCTCATGCAAGTCTGTATCAAGGATCTGCACTGGGAAGGCCCAAAGGTCAGTGGTGGAAGCTAGAAAGTGTGCACCAGTGGGATGAAGGACCTGTGTCTGTATGCTGAGGGTTATTCACTAGAACCAGGAAGGGACCCTCGAAGTAAGGACCAGAGCACCTCCAAATAGAACTGCAGCCATCCTCATTGGCAATGGGCACCCAAGCTCCTCTGACTGTGAGAACAGCTGAGTTCATTTCAGGAAAACCAGCGTGATAAACTTTTTCAGGAGAATCAACAGTGTACCATCTTGTCCTCTAATTATGTTATTATATTATTGGCAACAATCCTCAGGTGGGCTTGCACACACAGAACCACACTGATTCAGTTCAGCAGGGTGTTTCAAGTTGACAATTAGCTAACCTACCACAACCCTTTATTTTGATCTTCATATATCTAGTGTTTCCAATATATTATATTCCTTAATGAAGATATTTTCTACATCTTAGTCAAGCTTATTCCTTTAATTTACAGTTTCTAATATTCTTTTATATTCTACTATTTTATGTTCATGTTCAGTTGCTTATTCCTAGGCTAAAAATGCAGAATAATAATAATCTGGTGTCCTATGATACTCCTAAGCATAATTCTTTGTTATAGAAGCATTCCCTTCACTTATAAAAATGTTCTTCATAAGTTTTGCTTTTATTTGTAAATACAAAGCTGTGTTTCTCCAATCTGGAGTCCCTTAAAAAACTTGTTACATTAGACATAAATTTAAAGAAAACACTAAATAATTTCTCCAACCCCACCTGCTATGTGAAATCGTAGGTCTTACGGTATAGAATCCACTGTCCCCTGTAAACGATAGCTTTCTAACCTTGTTTCCCATAGCTAAAGATCACAGATTGCATGCAATACAAGGAATCCCAGTGGAAGAGGTTTATTCACTGAAGCCTTTGCATTCGCTGAAGTGAGTGATTTCATGAACAAGAACACACCACGCACACTGAGGGAAAGAGGAGCTGAGGCAGAAGCGCTCCCCGGGAGGAGCCATAGGAGGGACAACGTGCTGCACAGATGTGGTGAGAGGGAACAGACTCTCATCTCCACACAGACTCGGCTGTGGTCAGGGCAGCGTGGAGGGATTTCAGCTAAGCCACACGTAGCCTAGGGACGGGGCCAGAGAGAGCACAGAGGGACCACTGAACCCTGTGCCTGAGGGAAAGTGTGGCAGTGACGAGGTCTCCCTGTTCAGTCATGCGCCAACATAGGGCGGGGGGAAAGAGGAGCAGCCCTTGGAGGTCAGTTTGCAAAGCTATGTATGAGGGCTAAGGACACGCCCCCTTCCTTCAAGCAGACCTCCTCTCCCTCCTCAGCAGACCCCATTTCCCTGTACACAGCCTCCTTATTGCTATGGGAGGTATTGCCCCTCCCCCAGGGAGGCAGGGGCGTAGCCTGATGACGCAACAAAGTCCAACGGGAGGCCGCTCATCCTCCTGGGAGTGGGTGGAGATTTCAGAAGTCCTCTTTAAGATCACTGGGAGGAGATCACACACCTGAGAGATGGAAGAACAATCACCCATAACTGAAATGGAGGTTGACCCACCCATCCCAGGAACTCCAGGGGTGAATTGGAAAGATACGCTTTCAACCGACGTCCAAATGCAAGGTGAGTAGACTCACACCATCATTTTCTCTTTTTCCCCTGGGTCGTCCCCCAGCTATTCCCCCACTGTCCACTCTTCTCCCATCAGTACTCCAACTTCACGCCCTTCTGTGATTTTCTTGCATCCTTTCAGATATCCAGAAGAATAAGGAAGTTTCAAAGACCCGTACACACTGGCCCAAGAAAAACATCTACCCCAGAGTTCACAGGTTGCCCAGAAAGCCCAAGGAAAGGACACCGACATGTTTCAGCCAATTTCAGCAGCCAAAGAAGAATCATAATCAAGATGACCCAGACAAGAACAAGCTGAATGCAGTGCACTCCACCCCCCCAAGTGAATCTATGGACATTGAATAACCTGAGTGAGGCCAAAGACTTTGGAATTCCCCCTGGAGCTGCAGAGATCAGGGTGATCAGGGCCTTGGGAAAGGGTCCAGTGTGCATACAGTGAAACTTACCACAGCTGATATGCAATGGTGAGAAAATAAAACCCACAAGAGGCTATGTCTCTGTGTCTTGTCTTTGATGGTGAACATGGGGAGGAAGGGCAGAAGAGTGTGTGTGCGCTTGCGTGCGTCCAGGCCTCAGCACTGGAGACAAACTTCTCCATTAAATCTTCTACATGAGGCAAAACAAAACAAAACAAAAAAAACCTGATGCTGTTTCTCTCTGTGAGTGCAGGGTCTGGTACCTACCTAGGAAGAGAAGGAGTATGTGGGTGGAGGAGACCCCCCAGGAAAAGCACAGCCTCTAATGCCCCCCACACCCAAGTTCTAGTGGGGTCCCTTGATTCTGTCCTACCGCGTGAGCAACTGCAGACCTTCAGAATAATCAAACTTTCCTACCAAAGCCACCTTTTGAGGAGTACTTGTGTAAGGAAAGAGAGGTGGCAGCAACTTGGCCTTGGTGTGTGCAATAAAGGGGAGCAATGCCATAACAAGGACCTGTGAACAAGTGTCATAGCTCAGGTTTTTATTGTAAATAACTTTATTTACATGAAGTTGTATGAAATTATAGTTAGGCTCTGTGCAACCTTAACTCCTGCCTCAGTGATAAAATAGTATAATATCAGTGTTGTCCAGTTCTCAAATGGACATGGATCTCTATGCTGCCAAGATGCATAACGCTTCCTTCAACATAGAGATGTCACTTGCTTCCCTTGCAGAGAAATAGCACTTCCTGCACACCCACTCCCTCCTCACCCTAGAACCCACTGGTCTCTTATTCGTTTGCATAACTGGATCTTTCCTTGCTGTTAGCGAATGGATCCAGAAGTACATGCAAGGCTTGGCTTTTTTAACAAGAGTTAGTTATGTGGAGATTCAGCCAGATCTATTTGTAATGCATGACTTGGGTGCACCAAGATTTTGGATCCCTGTAACAGTAATTCCTTCTGAGGACATCTCGGCCATTTGCTTCCAGTGCTACACTACTACAAATGGAGCTGCTCCAAACACGACCATCCCTGCGCTGGGGTGAACATAACTGTGGGTTCTCTGGGATAAATGCACAGGAGCCCATTTACTGGGTTGGATGGAGATCGTAGAATGCATTACATTTAAATTACTAAACGTGCTTATCTGAAAAAATTGACAAGTACTGCAAGTTGAGCAGATAGTGTACAGTTCCTCTACACCCCTAAATCCATCCACAATGTTTTCAGCATATTTAGCATTCTACAGGGTTGTGCTACACTTTTCACAGTTTATCAGTGTCTCCAGTATTATCCAGTTAATGAAGGTTGCCAACATCAATACTGACACAGTATTTTTACCATGTACTGTTCACATTTAGATTCACTCTTTCCTGTGTGGTTGGTTCTATGGGTTTTGACAAATGCATACATACACTATGTATTGATTGCCTACTATCGCACAACATATTTATAATTCCTTAAAATGTCCCATGCTTAAACTATGCATCCATCTGCTGCTGCCTAAAGCACCCACTAGATACTTTCTTCCATGTAGTTTCCTTTTATGGGATGTTAAATGAAATCACAGTCTGTGGTCTATTTAGACTGAAGCAAGTCTATACGGACTATTAACCCTAATGCCAATGCTAATCCTGACTGGACTGTGGACAGTGATGGGCCAGTGTGACAGCTGCTTCAGACACAGAGTGGTCCCCTTTGCAGGGGGCATCTTGCTCCCTACTCAGCAGCACCCGTCTGTTCCCTCCTGCACAATGATCTCTAGTCTTAGCAGGCTGAGGATTTTCTCCCGTCTGTGACCTCATGGCCAGTCTGCTAAACTGTGCACTGTTCTTTTGGTGCACGTGACTGTCCTCATTTGAACATCAGGACCAGTGCCACCCTGCACACTGCAAACCGGGATTCCCCTGAAGGGGGGGGGGGTCGGGGAGGCACACATCAGAGACTGGGGAAAGAAGATGATTTTTATGCTTATTTTGAGATCAACAAAGAAGTCCTAGCCACCTACTCAGAGGAATTCAGAGATTGGAGGACTTCACCCACAGCAGCTCACTCCTCTAATGTGGGCAGCATGGTCCTGCATCACGTGCAGCTTCTTAGGGAACTGTGGGTCTGACCACCTACTTGAGTTCATGCACTCGCATACGGGCTCTGTAGACCTTTTCTACTTACTCGTTTCATTGAATTCCTACAGAAATGTCAAGATAGCCTCAAGAGCTATCCTAATTGACCTGACAACACAAGGACTAGATTATATTGCATGTCAAACTACTTATCCATTTGGGAAAGTTTGATAGCATGTTATTCTGCTTTTCAGGCATATAACCCTGGGTCTGAACATTACAGTCCAAAGCTAACTTGAAGGTCAAAAAGCCTGTTGCTTTTCTTATTTTCTCTTTGCCCTTCCTTCCCCCCTTCTGAACCATTTCTTTCTATTTCACAAGATTGATTATACACCTTAGTCTTTATTTACACTTTCAGGTTCACACACCAGAGAGATATGCTATTCACATGTGTGACCCATTTATTTCATTTAATAGTATGATCATTACATATATCTAAAGGGTACCAATTGACTTAATTCAAAAAGACAAAAAGGCTGTCGCTATTGGAGGATTTCCAAGGTGAGCAAAGGGACAGGCAGCGCCTTCTACATGACGTGGCTGAAGGCAGGTGATTGTGGGCAGTTCCCCTGGACTAGGGTACACCCAACGCTTCTCAGTTTTATGATGTTAATCCAGGCCTACTTTCAGTTCCTGTGACACAGGCTCTTCTACACTTGAGAGGTGTTTTTCATTTCTGAGTACAGAAATCAATTCAAACAGAACTAGGTTCGGGTTGGAAGAAGTGGGAACCAGGTGACCTTTAGATGAGCTCACACTAGTCTTGGCCTGGTCATTTAGTGCATAGGATCCTGGAGGCTCCCCAGCTCAGTAGCCCTCAAGCTCTTCATCTATAAAATGGGTTTGGCAGACATTCTTGGTTCTAGCACAGGTGGAATGTAAGTCATGCATTAAAACACCTAGCAGCAGGCCTGGTCCATATTCAGTGTCTGGAGATCAACAGCTGGTTCTGGTGTTCCCTTAATTTGAATCCAGTTACTCTTTAACTGTTTGTAGGGAAACTGCAGGTCAATAGGAAACTCAAAGTAGAATCAGGCAAAACTGTGACCCAGTAGTCATTTCCCCCAAAATACTCTCCCCAGTAGGATGTATTGCTGATTTGCATGCTGAGGAGTCCTTCCCTGCTCGTAACAACTAATTCCAAGTTCTTGGATTGTGAATAATAGCTGTATTCCTGTCATTGCTAGCTTTTCTTTCCATGGAAAACTATTCTCCACCATATCCTCTTCTCCCAGAGTCTTACCCTGGCACTCGAGAGGCCGCCATGACCATGGGGCCCTAAACTCTGGCTGGTCTAGTGCCAAAGTGAGCTCAGCAGAGATGCAGCTCCATGAAGGTTTGAGCAGAGCTTACACACCCTGACATCACCAGTGTCAACTCCTTTCACAGGGAAACAGCTGAAACCTGGTTCACAGTGAGTGAAGTTATGAGACAGGGAAGACTCCCACAAAGTCCTAGAAGCCTCTCTGGGGGAGAACCCTTTGGTCAGACCATCGCTGGCCACTCGCACAGCTGGTTCACACCAGGGTCCGCACCCCACTGGCCCTTTCTTGAATGTGGCCAGCAGAGCCTCCCTGAGCAGAAGATGCTATTACTCATCTTTGAGTCAAAGGACTCAATGCAAGCAGCTGTCCTTAAGGCGGACAGTCAGCTGGGCACTGCAAGACCTGGGAAACTACACACTCCCAATAGACAGCAGAGTACTTGACTGGGGACTTTGGGGGCTCACTCTCCCTGAGAATCCCTGTCACATCTCAGAAAATCTTTGCAGAGGCCGGGCTTAAGTCCCGTGTTCGCGCCCTGCACAGGCCCGCTCATCTCACAGCTGTCTCAGGTGTGGATGCCTCTCAGTTTCATCCACCATCTGAAAACATTGCTAGGGCAGTCTTCCATGCTCTCTGGCTTTTATCTCAGGCCCAAGACACCTCTGCTGAGGGTCTGGCCCTGCCCCCTTGTGCCTGCATTAAATCAACTCCCACAGAAGGAATTGAAGTTAGCCTAAGCTTCAAACTGCTGTCACTCAGCACTCATACATGGCTTCTCTCTGCTAGATGCCCTCTACGCAGTGTCCTTTCACTTGCCAGTTAGGTCCTGGAGGTCATCTCTTCGTCTCCTGTCATTGCTGGTGCTCCTGGGCTCCATGACTCTATGGGGTATGTTGATCCTGCTCGGTGGAGTGGACTCACATCTCCACCCCAGACACAGGGAGTAAAAAAGGGCACTAGGTAATGAATGTTTGAGGTCAACATGCTCATGGGCACAAGGGCTTGTTTACTGACAGTAAATTCCCCTCATAAAATTGACGAAACCAAGCATATTCAGGTATAGAGATATATAGATCTATAATCTACATCTGTATTTATCTATATCTATATCTATGTCTATATCTGTATCTGTCACATCAATAAAAGAAAAAGAAATAAGCCTAGTATTTTTATCCTTAAGTCAATTTTTTTCTTTCTTTCTTTTCTTTTTCATTCTTTTTTTTTTTTTTTGTAGAACCAGGGATAGAACTCAGGCCCTTGCCCCTGTGCTTATTCCACTGAGCCATCTCCTTAGCCTTGGACTCTATTGTGGTAAAAATTTCTTACACATCTAACAAAATTCTTTTTGTTGTGTGTGTGTAGTACCAGGGATCAGTCTCAGGACCTTGTGCTTGCTAGGCAAGCACTTATTCTACACAGCTATCTCCCTGGCCTATGTACTATTTTAGCAGCATTAAATGAAAGGTTTTCTAGTTGGTTTCACACACAAAGTAAGACTTTTACACTTGGAATGGAAGAGTAGAATTCAGGTGTGATCAATATCATATTCATATCAGAAATCGTGATCAATCAATAATATCACAATCCTAAATATATATGTGAGGTCAGTATCATTCTTCATGTAAGATGAGTTTCAATCTTATAAAAATAGAGAAAGCTTTCAAAAAGCCATTAAGGAAACACACGTCAATTTCCAAGTAACCCAAACATAAGGGACATTAAGATGGCCTACATTATATTTTATATCCTACCTTGGCTCTTCACTACTTGGAAAACTGCCTGCTCCCCACAAATGAACACTGGAGGATGGGTCCTCTATCACATGTGATAAAAGTGCAACTAGAGATGGGTACATAATAATCTCTGTCCTGCCATCCAGTTTGCCCCATCAGTGCCCCATACCACATGCGTGGGCAGCCCCTGGTTCTGCTTCACATTCTTCTCTTGCACACCTGGGGTTGGCTTGGGATCTGTCCTATAAACCTTGCACAAAGCTTCGAGGCCTTTCATCCTACTGGTTTCAGCATGGGTACCTGTACCTCACTGGAACACACTGAGTGGCATCAGTAGTGCTCAGTTGCTAATGTGCTAGATGCCCTTCCTATATGAAGTCCTCCATGATGAATGTGCCAGCCTCTCCAGTAACAAAGGACATCCCCCAAGGTAACATTTCCCTGCTTCTCAGGATTTCTCTATGTCTTCCTCACTGGCACCTTTGCCCTTCCTGAAGTTGATAGGATGAGTATCAACAGTTTGATTTGGGGATGATCTGGTTAGCATCCTCAGAATCCCATTACAAGGGGCCTTGGATACTGACGGGGACATGTGTGTGCCCATGGAGACCCACTGGCCACATGTCAGTGCCAACACACCCACAGATGCATTCATGCAGCACTCACGTAGCTTCTGGTCTGACAGAAGGGCTAGTTACAATTGTGGTCTGCACAGAGCATCAATTCTTCTTAGTAACTGGCTCCTTTCTTTGGAACTTGGGGGGCAGGATCTGCAACCAGGTGGCCACCATGTCGTCTAGTGCCACACGGTGCAGGACCTAGTGGACTAGCACGTCCTGCTTACTTCTGGCCAGCTGCAGCCCTCACAGGATTGGCCCTTCTGACTAGAGGCATTGGCAGAGGGGGGAGAAGACACCCTGAGGACTCTCAGGACAACGTCCCAGCCCGAGGCACTTCTGCTGCTGTAGCAAGGGCATGAGCAGGAGGAGAAAGAAGTCCAGGAAGCAGCGGCTGCTACTTGCTCCCCTCAGGCTTGAGAACTAACACATGGACCAGGGCCTTGCCTTTCTTCGGCCAGGACGGCCTTCCCCTGGCTTGCTGTTCTGGCTTTTCTGGCCATGCAGACGTGCTCAGGTCCCTTGGGGACAGCAAGAGTCCAAATTTCTGAGTCCTGGAAGGAAACTAATCATTCAAAATTGGAAAGATAATTTTTTCTAATTTTTGAATTATCTTTTACTCACTCATCTTCATTTTCCCCTTCTTTTTCTTTTAGTCTTCCCTTATTTTTATTCTCCATATCATTTCTTTCTTCAATTATCTTCAAGTTCTCATCAGTGTTTTCTATCACCTTGACCTAATTCTATAAACATTCTAGTCCTTAGTAGGATCACTTTACCTACTTCTCTCCATCTCATGTCCCATAATTTAAGCTTTCATGATTCTTTTTGTTTTCTCAGCCCACTATATCTTCAATAATATAAACATTCACCTTTATTAATCTCTTTAGTTCACTCTATAAAATTACTGTTAACCTGTTTTCTGCCATTGGCAGAGTGAGGGCTGCCACATGCAGTCATAGTACCTCTATGTCAATATCAGGATTGTTCTAATGCCTAGGCCATAATTGTGAATTTCCATTCTATTGTTGAGGTGGTACCTAACTGGCTCCACCTATATGTACTGATTCCACACAGTTTTTCCTAGATGACACTACCATAGTTGATTTTCTTCATGTTTTCAGGATCACATAATTGTTACCATTAATGAGTTTTCTCTATGCCTCTGCTCACATTATATTTGTGACATTAACGACACCAGGGGACATTTCCATACAACTAGGTGTTGGCCTGGTCACACTGATTTCACCCCTACAAAGTTAGCAGAGGTGTTCACATCTTAAGACACAGGCAGAGGGATACATTTAGCTATGACCAAAGGACATTCCTGTTAAAAGCAGGGAGAAAAGCAGACTAACCATACGAAGTCTTTCCACTCTGAGTGCAATAAACTTCAGCACAAAATGAAACAAAACAAAACAAAAATAAGAGAAACATAGGAGGATACAGCAAGAAAATTCTACCCCAAAGCCCAGCATGGTGGCACATGCCTATGATCCCACACTCAGGAGGATATGGCAGGAGGATCCTTGTATTCAAGACCAGCCTGGGCTGCAAAGTGAGTTCAATGCCAGCTTGAACTAGATAGAGAGACTATGTTTCAAAAAGACAAAAAAGAAAGAAAGAAAAGAAAATTCTCCCTCAAATTCCCAACTCTTTAACACTGATCCAGAAAGCACTCAGAAGAACAGCACAAGCCACACACCCAAATTATTTGAAAAGATTACAGAGGAAGTTGAAAAATACATCAAAGATGTTCTCATAGGAACTACAGAAAATATAACTGAACAGATAAGGGAAGTCAAAAGCAAAATGAGTAAGGAGCTTTTGGAAGATGTCAACGGAATGTAAGCTGAGCTAAACAGCATGCATGAATACCTTAGCAATGGATTATAGTCTATGAAAAGGTTTCAATCAGAACTCTAGATTAAAAATTATATGAGATGTGTGGGCAGCAGAAGCAACCAAGACAATGTAAAAATTCTGAATAATTCAGTCAATGAAGTTGAAGAATTTATTTTAAAAAACCTACAGACTAAGAAAAACCCAAGTCAAAAATCATGTTTGTTCTTTTGAGACAAAGCAATTCAGACTGTCCTTGAACTTTAGAAATCCTCATACCTCAGTCTTCAAGTGCATGCTGGGATTGCAGGCATGCACCACCATGCCTGGCTTCCTTTTTTTTCCTCTTCCAAATCAAAATGGATTCACTGCTAAATTCTTCAAGAACTTTAGAGCCTATTTACTGACAACACTCTTCAAAATTTTTAATGAAATTGAAAGGGAAACAGTACTCCTAAAATCATTGCTGGAAGTAAGCATTACCCTGATTCCAAAACCAGAAAATGAACCAACCATAAAGAAAAACTATGGGCCAATCACTTTAATAAACACAGATGCAAAATCCTCAATAAAATACAGGCAAACACTGCACCAAATCATCCAAAACATCATGAATCATGGTCAAGTAGGATTCATTCCAGGGAGTCAAAGATGACCATATCAAGATGGAAGTACATAAAATGCAGTCATCAATAGGTGCAGAACAAGTATTTGACAAAATCTAATATGCACTCAGGATGAAAATTCTGAAGAAAGTAGATGTAGAGAAACCTCAACTCATTCTCATAAAAGCTACCTGTGACAAACCAATGCCCAAATTCATAATGAATGAAGAAAAGCAGAAAGCTTTCCCCTTACAATCAGAAACAAGACAAGAATGTCTGCTATAACCACTCCTATATGATGTAATTTACAACAAATTACAACAATCATTCAAGTGAAAGAAATTAAGATGTATGTATAGGGAAGGAAGAATTAACTTATTGTTATTATTAGGAGATGGCGTTATGCTCTACATAGAACAACCCCAGAACTCCACCAAAAGAGTCCTAGAGTCAATAACCAAATTCAGTAGTGTAGCAGTTTGTTTTTACAAAGTCAACACACAAAAAACAACAGTGCTCCTGTACATCAGTGATAAACTCACTGAGAAAGAAATGAGGAACATACTAGCTTTCGCAATAGCATGAAGGGAAATGAAATACTTAGGCACAAACCCAAACAACAAGATGAAAGACCACTGCAGTGAAAATTACACTGTGTTGTAAAAGGAAATTAAAGAGGATATCAAAAAAATGGAGAGATAGCCCACTGCTGGATAGGCAAAATGAGCAGTCAACATGGTCATACTTCCAAAACTACTACACAAATTTAATGCAGTCCAAATTGAAATCCTAGCAGGATCCCTCACAGAACTACAGAAAACAGGGAGAACTGGTAGACAGAGATGTAGGCCAGGTCTTTATGAACAGAACCCCGGGGGCACAAGAAATCATACCAAGAATCAACAAACAGAATTATATCAAATTAAAAGGCTTCTGCACGGCAAAGGAAACACACAACACAGTGAAGAGATAATCCTCAGAATGGGGAAGAGATCAGCCAGCTACTCCTCAGACAAAGCAGAAACATCCAGAATACATAAAAAACTCAGAAAAATTAGGCTGCCAAAATTAAAAGATGTAAAAAAAAATTAAAAGATGTAATCAAGAAATGGGCTCCTGATACAAGTGACATTTCTCAGATGAAAAAGTACATACGGCCAATGAACACATAAACATGTTCAACACTGCTGTCATCAAATCACTGCAAATTAAATCAACACAGATTTTATCTCCCTCCAGAACGAATGGCTAGTTTCAAGAAATGACAGAAGAGCAAATTCTGGGAGCCTGCCGTGATGGCGGCCCCTGTGCCTTGTTGGCGGGAGTGAAACCTGGTGCAACCAGTATGGAAATCAACATGGGAGTTACTGAGAAAACACCAGAAACTGCATTCCAGTGAGATGTTTCCTTTCTAGGCTTCATCTGAGAGAACTGAAGACTTCATACAACAGTGTTTCCCACATATGTTGTTACAGCAACAAAACTGACGATAGCTTAGTCTTGGCAAGAGCCCACCCATTTGTCACCAGTTGGAGAGACAAAGAAAGTGTGGCATTTCTGCACAATTGAGTAGCACTCCCCTCCAAAAAAGGAAAATCTTGAGTCATCTGTATCAACATATAGGCAATATAGGACCACGGCACTCGGGAACTGAATCGGACACAGGAACTTAAATATTGCATGATTTCTCTTATGTGAAAAACTCAAAATACAAATAAAGAGCAAAAGAAAATGCACACAATAATAATACTGAGATAGGCATTTAGCAAGAGAAGGGGGGGAAGGACGGGGAGCTTTCAGGTAAAAAGGGGGAAATTGTAAAGTTTGCAGATGAATGAAGTCCCCACAAAGAAGGTAATCATTATGTATAACTGCGCGCGCGCGCGCGCGCGCACACACACACACACACACACACACACACACAAAACTTAAGTGCTCACCCAGGTTCCTGTCCCTGATTCTCAGTAGATCCTCGCCTGCTCCTGTTCACAGAGGATGTGTCTCCTCCTGTGACCCGGTGAAGAACTCCACAGCAAGGGCCACCTACTTGAGATGAGGGAGAAAAAATGCAGCACATCTGGACATGTCTGTAAGGATTTCCCCAGACTGACAGGGAGGAGAACCCAGAGGCCCTGCCTTTCCTGGTACAGGCCCTGGTGCTCTCATTTACCCACTGATGAGCTGAGGCTGCAGCTGGCAAGTCAAGCCCACCATCACCAGAGGTGGAAGTACTGGGCAGGTGACTCTTCTGCTCAGTCCTTCCTGAGGCCACCCCAGCCTGCCCCTGATTCTTAGATCTTAGATCTGCTGACCTGAAGCCACACTCCTCAAACCATGTCCCCCACCCATGCATGACTTTAAGGGCCAGGGGCAAAGGGACACTGCATCTCCTAGGGTCTGTATGGAGGTCACCCTCTGATTTAGTAACCAGTGGCCTCCCCAATGTCCCCATAAGTCCACCTCTTGAGTCCTGGAAGCAGCCCCACTCCTTCCTGATCTGAGTCATCCACCCTCAGATTCTAGTTGGGAATGCAAGGCAGTGCTCATGTTGAAAACATTGGCAGGCTTGGTCCCATCTGTCATGTGTACTGTGCCCTGCAGCCTGCCTCATTTCTCAGCATGACTGGGCCAAGGCTGTGTCCTCCCTTTCCTCAAGGCCTTGGTCCTTCTTCAGTCTCTAGGGCACCCTGAGACCCTCTTGAAGAAATTAGGAATCCCCTATTTGAAAATCTTACATGGAGCTTCCCTGGACTCAGAGCAGGACAGACTCTCTGGGGCCCTCTCCATTCCAGAGTTCAAGGCACCCTCATTTGAGATCAAGAGTGTTGCCCTTCTCCCAGCCTCACTCCGAGAAGATGGATGATCACACACCCAGGCATCATACTAGGGAGTGCCAGGCCTGACACTGGGGCAGAGAAGGCCTCCATGGTCTATTCTAGTGGGGAAAGATAGGTCCCTTCATTCCTCCCTCTCTGTCCTGACCCTGGCTCCTGGTAGTCTGGAACCCCATCTCTGTTTCCTGAGGGGAAAACTCTGTGTGGGCCAAAGCTCTACAGTGGCCCACATCCTTTCCCTGTGACCTGAGGGAGCCCAGTCCGCTCTGCTGACTAGACCTGAAGCACAGATCTCAAAACAAGGATGTGCCTCTTCTCTCCTGGTGCCCTGATGTGAAAGGAGGAGATGGTTTGGAAATCCTTCCCCCCAGGGTGCTGGGTTGTAACAGAGATGGATCTGGGTTGTTTGGATCCATCCTGTAGGCTTCCTGGCTGTGGGCTTCCTCTCTGTGCCCTCAGGGTCTCACTTTGACCTAACTTAGCCCAGGGCTCCTCTGCTCCTCCCACCTGAAGCTCAGTCCTTAGAACTACGTTCTCACTCTCCTCTTCTGGTGCCCTAAGGAAAGGGGAGCTACTGTGGGATATTTCTCTCCATGCAGGGCCCCTTGATCTACCTGATCCCAGACCTTCTGCTCCTCCCACCTCAAGCAAGGTCTTTAGTAAAAGGCTCTGCCACTTAGTTCCCATTGAGGAGAAAAGGGGTGCTCTCCTGAATTCTTCACTGTAGGTATAGATTAGGCAACAGAGACTTTTCCAGAACATTCTGAGATCATCTCACTTGGGTGGGGATTACTGAGTACCACCAACAGTCCCTCACCCATATCTAACTAATCCCAGGTTCTCTCAACCCCTCTCATCTGAAGTTCAGTCCTCAGAATAAGTCTCTGATACTCTCTCAGGGTCTAGGGAGGACAAACAGGGTGTTCTAAGAATTTTGCACCTCCTTTTGCAGGGTAGGCATTAGAAGGTTTTCTAGAATGTTCAGGGATCTGCTGTCTTAGATGGAGCTTCCTCAGTCCTTCCACTGACCTCAGTGAACACAAGTCCTCTCTACTCCTCCCTCTTGAAGGCAGACCCTCAGCACAAGGCTAGGATTCTGCACTGTGGCTCTTGATGCAGAATTTGTCCCCCACCAGAGAACTGTCTCCCAGAGCATAGGGCTAAGAACAAGGTAAATCTGAAGTGTTCCAGGTCCCTCTCTCTGGGGGACGGCTTCCTCACTGCCCCCACAACCCCTCACTGTGGCCCCTACTGAGCCCAGCCCATTGTGCTATCTCACCTAAAGAGCACAGCTAAGAAGTCTTAATGTTTCTCTGATCCAAAACAGAGGCAGAGAATGGATGCCACATCCAGCAACATGCAAAGATCTCCCAGGCCTGACAGCAGGAGCAGAAATGGGTTTCTCAGTCCCCTTCCTCCTCACTGGGCATCAACATACTATAGACCTGATTTTCTTCCCTACTGTCCAAAGCCCTGTCTCACGGGAGACTGAATGAGGCTGAAGCTCATGCTCACAAATCTGTTCCTCTCTCTGAGTTGGGATGTGGTTACTCCACCCATAGCCCATCACAAGGAACCCTTACTGAGCCCGTCCACTCTACTCCTCCCATCTGAAGCCCGAACCTGACCACAGGCTCTCCTGTTGCTCTGCCTCAGTGAGGTGCACTACGTGGACCCTTATTCCAGCAACTTGCCTGGGGTCTGACCACAAGGATTAAAGAGAAGTTTCCCCCTCCCCCCATTTTCTCTCAGTTTCTCCCTGTCTCTCTGTCTTCTCTGTCTTTATCTGTCAGTCTATCTGTTTCTGTCTCTTTCTCTCTCTTGGGATCCTCATCTTAGTTCCTGGCAAAGCCTGGATCCTTGTTCTCTATGGACCTGACTGCTCCCCTCAGACCCAGAACCTGGCTCCCAAGATCCCCTGTGTGGCAATGTAGTCTCACTTGAAAACATTTCCTTGAGTTGGGGAAATGATAAACAGCATGTCTAGACGGTTTCGTGACAATCTCTGGGGATGCGGCTTCCACAATCTTCTGCTCTCATCTCAACCCCAAATAGAGCTTCACTCCCCTCTTCTGAAGTGCATAGCTCAGAACAAGGCCATCCCATCTCAGTGAGCCCAAAAGCCAGCACTCAGGGGTCACCACATCCATCACTATGCCTGGGAAGTGTCAGGACAGAAAGAATGGGATCCTGTGGGTCACCTTTCTCCTTCTAAGGGTGTTCACTTTGGGTTTTGGCACAGCCTAGACCCTCACTCTCCATGGACCTGAGAATGTTCACCTCTCAGGAAGCATTTGATTCCTAGGGGCAGAAGGGAGGAAACTCTTCTTTGATTATAGAATAACTGGATACTCTGCTATAGCATGATTCTCTGCTATATTTTTCTTTTCTGTCTCACTTGTATTCTTTTTGTTCTCTTAAAATATAGTTGTTTCAAAAGCCAGTCCTCACCCAGCAGGGTGGTTTCAAGCGCATATTAGTAAAGTCTCTGCAGACAGACTGGCTTAAGTTTCCTGCTATCCTGCTATCACAAGTAGGTCATTGGAATCTCTGGTATGATGTCTTGCTTCAGATAGTACAGTGCTGCAGAGGCAGGAGTTCTTGAATTTTCTTCCGGCTCATGCTGCCACCCATGTGCAGAAATCCTCCATTTCCCTGCCCCATTTAATCACAGCTGTTAGGTCAGTGGTCGTCAGCCTCGCCCAGGGCTCTTCACATTTTGGTGTCTTCATTCAGTTGCTCATGAGGATCTGCTAAGGTTTTGCTGCCTCTCTTCTGCTATTTTCCGGGATTGATTTAGGAAGCACAAGACTGTAGCCTAACCTGTTTGACATTTTGCTCTCTAAGGGTAAGGCACTGACTTATGAAAGTTGGAGGAAAATTGAGATTTTGACCGTTTTCTATTTCTTTTCAATGAACATGATAATGTTGTTCTATTTATATCAGAGTACTTTCCCTAAATCTGTCAATAGAGATTTTACTTGCCTCTGTAAAATCTTTACATTTTTGTTCGACTTCTTTTTAGATATTTTTATTTATTTAGTTAGCTTTTGTATTTTAAAGAAGGGTCTACAGGGTGCTCAGGGTCTCACTACTAGACTGGACTCTTAGTGATTTGCTTGTTTACAGCCTCCAAAGAGCTAGGATTACAGGCGCATGTCACCATGTCCAGTCTTAATTGCTGTCTCACTGTGCCCCGGGGGTGGGGATCAAACCGCCAGCCCCTGTGATTGCTTGCAGGCACTTTAATCTGCTGAACTATTTGGCTGGCCCAGATATCTTTATGGTTATCTGCTGTAAACTAAGACTTTAAACTTTGTGTAGAATATAGTTGTGGGGACAATAGATCATTATTTTAAGTGTAATAATCCAGATATATAAAGCACTGCACATTTTCTCCTACTTGGAAGCTTCAAAACAGTCCATCTGAATGCATAGTGTGATCACCAGAGGCTGGGAAGGGCCTAGGGGGAGAGTGGGGAGAGCAAGGCTGGCTGGGCTTGATGACCGTGCAGTGTCCCTCATAAAGAAATGTCACACTGTACTCGCTCAGTAATGTGTATAATTCGCGATGTTAATTAAAAGCAACGTAACATGTTTAAAGAACCATAAAGAGTGTGAGCTGCCCACTTGCTAGCCTGCTCCATATGATCTAATATTTTAAAATATCCTCACTACTGTTTCTGTTTCTCTCTGGAGAGATAAATTGTTATGACTCACATTGAACACTCTCCCCAAAGCCTCCACTTTAGGACAGAGGCCTGGTGAAAGGGGTCGATTGCTTGGAGCAACACCAGAAAGGGTGTGTTCACACTGGTTCTGTTTGGCAACCCATGATAAACCTCTCCTCCTTTCCCTTGTAGTTGTCAAGCGTTTTGTCCAGTGATGAGAAATCTAATAAATACCTATGTTTACATTAATAAAGGTTTACTTTCTTCATATGAATAGCTAATAGTTCCAGAACTAGTTGTTTTGAAGAGCATACTGTCTATCTTATAACTTTCATTTACGTCTTTAATGTAAGTACTTGTTTATGCAGATACACATAGATCTATTCCTGTACTTCATTCCCTTAAACTGATGTTTCCAGAGTTATTTTACCATCTTGTTCATTGCTACTCTGTAATTCTTGAAGTAGGGTACTCCTTTAATTTTGCTTTATGTTTTCTTTTTTTAATAGAACTTTTTTTTTTTTTTCGGTACTGGGGATTGAACTCAGGATCTCACACTTGCCAGGCAGGCACTTATTCTACTGAGGTATCTCCCTGGCCCACTTTATGTTTTCTTTGGCTGTTCTGGGTCCTTTGCATTGTTATGAATGTTAGACTTTTAATTTCTACTTGGAAGCCATTCAATTTATGAAAGTATTTGGGAGGAATCAATTATTGTACTAACATTACATCATTTGGATATTGATCGTGGTGTACATCTCTATCTCTTCTCTCCAATATATTTCTGAATGTATAGCTCTTCATCTTTTGTCAGGTTTATTCCTTTAATTCATAATTTCTAATCTTATCTTAAATCATGCTGGTCAATTTCCAGTTCCTCATTTTAGTATAAAAATACAGCTATAATCATCTTGATTCTGGTGACATATCTAAACTCATTTATTAGCAATAGAGCATTTTCTTAATAGAATTCTATACATACATTTTCTTACATTTCTGAATACTTTTGACTTTTCCCTGTCTGATATGGACTAATTCGTACAAGTATTTCTCTATTTTTCTAGTCGATCCAGCCCACCTAACCCCATCCTACCCTAAGAATGCACCATCTTCATTTCTTAATAGCAAGCCACTGTGGAAGTTTACTGCACTATTTTTCCACATGGAAACTCCCCAATGTATGTAGCACATGACCACCTGCCTCATGTGCCCTGCACTGACGAAACTCAAGTCTGCATTCTGCACCTGCTGAGACAAGCAGGCCCCTGCGATTGTAAGCAAAGCTAAGCTCTCCATGAGGGCATGTTTATTCAGTGTTATCTTAAAAGCATAAAGCTGGAGATTGCAGACATCAGCATATCAAACTACTGGATCCTAAGGACATACCTGGAAGAGGAGGTGAAGCAGGAAGGTTCCTTAGGAGTAGTCAAGAAGAAAGTGGACTTCACAGAGCACATGTGAATACACTAGATGGGAGGGTTGATCAACATTTCCACATCCAGAGATTGGTGCCAGGTGAGCAAGGACAGGTTTCAGGTATCAACACATGAGCGAGGTGGTAGTGGAAGTGAGACTAGGTAATGCCAAGGTATAAGCTCTCTCTCTAAAATGTAATGAGAAGCAGTGTTTCACTCAGGTAGTCCATGGCAGTAGTCTTTGAGATGAGAAGGGATGGCAGCTCCGCATGCAAGGCTATTTGGGGATGTTTAGAAAATTCTTCTAGTGCTGGTCACCTCTTCAGACCCCTGTCTCTGTAGACTGTCCATCTGGTGCTCTCTGAGGTCTAGGTTCCTGCACTTCAGGGATGAATGGACAGGGGGTGGAGCAGTCTGATCTAAGGAAGCACAAGCTCTTGTCCCTCTGTGCTCTAGGGAAGCTTTTGGAGAGAGGGACCAGTGCACCTCATGTAGATCACAAGGAAGTGCGGAGGCTACAAAGATGGACGGAAGAGCAGCACCCAATAGGGTTATTGAGAAAGTCCATGGACTTTTCTCACCAGGTTCCAAAAGCACAGGCAGTAGTCCCCTTAGCTGCTCTTCACACCTGGCATCAAGGAGCCTCCCCTGTCCCCACACAAATTTCTCTGTTACTGTATGGTAAAGCCTCACATTTCATTTCTTTATTCATAGGAGCCTAGTACAACTTCTGCAAGGGCTATTGTAGCACAACAGTAGTTTCTCATTTAACCAAACCAAGGCAAGAGTGCTGCTGTTATCTTTCATGATTCTTCCTTGCAAATGAATATGAGTAAAGAATAAGAAAACCTAGCAGTAAATTCGGTCTCCTTGACGACAGAAGAGAAAGCCCAGGTGAGCACCGGGTCCTGGAGGCTAATTTCCTCCTTAACACTGTCTCACCAGTCAGCAGCGAAAACTCATCGAGTTCTTGCACGTGTCGGTAAGGGTGGTGTGAGTGGAGAAGCAGCACGAGGCTGGAAGGTGCCAGAATGCAGATGGGGTGAGGTCTGTGGCTGACTGTGTCACGCCCCAGTGAGGGCAAAGAACTCATCACTTGTAGGTGATCCTCATCGTGATGATTCCCATATGTTGACTTATGCTGTAAACAAGTCAAGGCCCTCGAATCAACTAAAGCTATCACCATACTAAAAACTGACAGTGCTACTAAGGGCCAAAATAATGATACCTGGAGGCTACATATCCAACACTGATCAGCTAACTTTCTCAGAAAACGGTTTAGCTACCAAGGCCGGGCAGTAGGAATGGATTGCCCCTATCACTTCGGGGGATAGTTCTTAATAACTAATGTGTACATTAAGCACATTTCATTTTAATGATACCAGCTTCCACATTATGAAACTACAATCATAAAAGAAAGTAAATATTAAACAAGAATGCCAAACAAAATACAAATGATAATAGGAGAAAATGCTGAGGCTGAATACAAAAAAGTTGTTGCAAAATATCAGTAAGAAACGATAACTTTCTTTCTAAAAATTAACAACCAGGTAAAGTGAGAAGATTCAAATTCCAGTAAATGCAACAAAGAGTGAGGTATCACTACAGAGATTGTCTGTCTGCAATAAAGAGGTCATTAAGGCAGCCGGCAATATAGCTCAGTGCTCCACAGCACCTGTTTAGGCAAGGTCAGGCAAGTGTGCAAGGACTTCAGTTCCATCTCTGGACTACATGCCCTGCTCGCCCTGCCCCCAGGGTGGGCTGAGCTGTCCGGAAAAGAAAAAGAAGTCATTAGGCACTATCCTGGATAACTTTATGCCCATGACACCGGCATTTGAGAAATTTTGTGGAAGACATAAATGCAAAAAGGATCACTTATTCGAAAGAAGTTTCTTTTTTTTTTTTTTTTTGTGGAACCAGGGATTGAACTCAGGCCCTTGCACTTGCCAGGGAAGTGCTTATTCCACTGAGCCATCTCCCAGCCCCAGAAGTTTTTAAAATATCTTTTTAATTAGAGAATAAGATCCACAATTTAAAACATCCCATAACAGAAATTGTAAAGTACACCTGGTCTCACTGGTGAAGTCTTCTAAATGCCTCAGGGAGAAACCACACTCATTCCATCACATCAATTGCTTACACAATTGAAGAGATGGAAACCCTTCTAAATTCATTTGAGAAGTCAGAGTTAATTTGGTTAGCACACCTGCACAGAGGTGACATAATAAGCTACAACCACTATCCCCTGTGAATGTACGTGGTACAGCTCTTGCCCAAGTGTTAACCAATGCAACCCAACAAGACTGAGAAGGATAATGTAGCATGGCCACGTAGATTTATCCTCAAATGTCAAGCTCAACTGAACATTTAAAAATAGGTCAGTACATGATGTAAATAAGAAAATCAGACAATCACATCAACTGGTGCAGGAAAATCATTAGATAAAAGCCAGTATCAGTCCTGATTTTTTAACATTTTTGCACACCACGAATAAAAGGTAATTTTCATAACCTAAAAAAGAGCATCTATTAAAATCCTAAAGCTAGTGCCATACTTGAAATTGAAAGGTGGAATATATGTCTTCTTGGCTGAGAACAAAGCAAGTATGTTGGCTGGCCAAGTAGCTCCGTGGATTAAGGAGCCTGCAAGCAGGCACAGGGGCTGGGGGTTCAATCCCTGGGCCTGCCATGCGGCCCTGCCCCTGGGACACACTGAGATGGCAATTGAGACTGGGCACGGTGGCACGCCTGTAATCCCAGCTCTTGGGAGGCTGTAAACAGGTGGATCACTACACGTTCGATCTAGTAGTGAGACCCTGAACACCCTGTAGAACCTTCCCTAAAATACGAAAAAAAAAAAAAGCAAGGATATTTTTTAGCAGTCCAGTTCAACACATATTAGAAAGGAAGGAAAAATACTACCTTTATTAACAGAGAATCACTAAGCAAAAACCAGCGAAGTCTAAAATAGCCCATCAATTTATTATTATTTTTAGCTCTTCAATTTAGTCAGAAAAAAAGGAATAGTTATAGTCTAGAAGTTTAATACTGAACCAGAAACTATTTGTATTTCTACAATTAAGCAGTTCTCTCTCTCTTTTTGAATTTGGTACAGGGCTGATTTCTCTTCACAAACCATCAAGTCAAGAAGAATATGGAGCAAAGTACTTCAAGCCTTGCAAGAAAACAGATTCCAACCCAGACTGATATATCCTGCAAAACTCTATCAAGTATAATGGAGAAGTAAAATACTTCTATGACAAAGAACAACTAAAGAATTTCATGATAACAAGGCCAAGGTTACACAGACTACTAAATGATGTTCTAGAGAGGGAGCAAAATGATCACAACCCCATGAACAAGAGTGGAAAGAACCCACCAAATAGGGCAAACAGACACAGGTGAATAAGAGGTATACAATAATAGTCTTTCAGTTAGTCTTTTGTGCAGAGCAGTGAAATATTTCCATCAGCACACTCTATAAATGGACTTCTCTTGCACACTATGGGTCAAGATTCCATATGGGACAACAGGGTGGATTTCAAGGAAATAGTTATAGCTCAGTCCCACAAGTGACACCTGGCCACCAGCAAGTGTCATGGTCATTATCCCTATCCACAACACACTAGAACGTTGTGCGATATCCTATCCCCAAACTGTCAGAAGTGATGGTCATTTATTTGTCATTCCAGCATTTATCTTATGTTTTATTCTTAGTACTTTTTTACTATCGTGAAAACTTTTTCTTAGTTCAATTGTTCTGAAACATCTAATTTTAAATTAATTAGTATTTAATTGTCTGAATATTGCTTAATCTTAATTTTTCTTTTAAGATTTATACTATATCTTTGAACTACAATTTATCTAAAAGACATCGTATGATATCTTCTAGTATTAGAAACTTTAAAAAGTATATTTCTGTTTTCTGTTGACTTTATATTACTTCTTCCCTGTCCTTTATACACACATCCATGCATACATATATGAAAAAATATGTGTATAACTTGACATAAGATTGGTAAATGTTTCATAGAAATCTTCAATGACCTTTTCAATAAGGGTTCATCTAATATACTTTATATTGTCCTGCATAGCTATCACTTTGAGAGCTCTCTATGGTTCACCCAGAAGCATACTGCAACTTCTCTTGCCTTTTGAATTATGCTCTTTGTTATTTCCTATATGCTACATCTGGAGGTATTAAAATATTTCAAGTTTGTATAACTAGAAAATATTTTACTTTTAGTTTTCAAAGGTATGTTTGCTAAGTATAAAATTCAAAAAGATAGAATTTTTTTCTTTCAGTCCTTTAATTAGTCTAGTTTCTTACACACTTGGTTATTTTTTTTCTTTCTAATGTGGAATAAGATGCTATTTAATTTTGTTCTTCCATAGCTAATATTTTTTATGTATATACTTTAACCATTTTTTCTTTATAATAAATTTTGGATTTCAGATTACCAGACACAAACATGTAAGTTTTAAATCTTTAAATATTTATTGCCTACTTCTTTCAACTTTGAGAATTCTAATTATATGAATACAAAAAAGAAAGGAGCAGTTAATGCTTACAATTTTTGCTTTTACTCTGATTTTTTTCCTCTTTTGAATTTCTCATAACTTCTTAGTTATTGTTTTAAAAAACAAAACTTACATGTTTATGTCTGGCAATCTGAAAAACTAATTTGCACATAGCATCATGTAGCACAGCAGCCATTGTTGGATTCCTATTACTTTGTTTAATGAAATCTTGTACCATGTATAATGCTCTTTTCTTCTATCACTATTTTGTATTCTTTCAAAATAATTATAAAAAGTACAAAATTTGAATTAGAAAAAATTTGGTGCAAGGTCTCATTACACAGCTCAGGCTCATAGTGATCCTCCTGTTTTCAGCCTCCCAGCCCTGGTATTAAAGGTATGCACCACCATGCCCAGTCTCGGTGGCCGGCTCATACCTGGTCCCAGTGGCTAGCTTAGCATATCTAGGGCCAGTACGGTGCACCATGTGATGCCAGGGATTGAACCCCAGTTCCTGTACTTGCATAAGCAGGCACTTAGTCCACTGAACTATCTTGCCAACCCAATTAGTCAGCTCTTATTTGGAAATTTATATTGAGCCCCTTTATCAAAGCATGGTTTTTATTCAGAATGCAAATGTTTAATGTGTACAGTTTGGTTATATCTACACACTCATACAATGCCATGATTATCAAAGCATAAACCTATGCATCACTTCCAGAATTTCCTTACACTGCAGCGTGACTTACTTTTTAATTCGGTAGGAATCCATAGCCTGAGACCCATCCTGCAGACAGGCTTGGAAGCACCCAGCACCATACTGTTTGTTAAGTGGAAGCACGTGTCGCGCAGCACATCTCCAAATCTCACTCTCTCATCATTGGAACATTACACTGAGTGAGCAGCGGCACCCATTTCCTCCCCCTCCACGATCCTGACAGCTGTCACTCTGCTCTCTGCTTGAAACTGCTCGCAAATGATTCAGTCTATGTGCGCTCTTTGTGACAGGACCACTTAGCATAATATAAAGAGCAGCAGCATTTACATGACACACTAAACATTTAGGTACAAATCTAGCAAGTGATTTGCAGTTCTATATGCTGCAGACTGCCAAATAAATCTGATGAAATAAAAGAAGATCTTAATATTTAAAAGACGCAACATGGTCATGAATTGAAAAACACAATATCATTAAGGTTTTTTTTTTGTGTGTGTGTGTGTGTGGTATCAGGGATTGAACTCAGGACCTTGCTCTTGCCAGGCAAGTGCTTATTCTACTGAGCTATCTCCCTGACCCTCAATATCATTAAGATATCAGTGCTCAACATACTGATCTATGGATAGAGTTCCATCAAAATCACGAGGAGGCTTAATCTATGTATTTATTTTACAATAGTGGGGATTAAACCTGGGGACTTCCCAGCAAGCTACAACCACAGCTGATTTTTCATTTTAGGACAGGGTCTGTTTATGTCACTAAAGCTGCCCAGACTGGGCTAAAACTTGTGTTCCTGCCTTTGCCTCCCCGATTACTGGGATTTCAGATGTGTGCCAACGCAGCTAGCTGCACAGCAGCAGTTTTGTTGATATCCACAGACTGATTCTGAGTTCTATATGAAAGGAATTTTAGGTAAAATAGAAAAAAATTGGAAAAGAACAGTAAAATTGGAGGATTGGCCACTGAAAGATAAAAGTTTGAACAGTCTCCTGAGGATCCCTAAAGATTTTCTCATGTGAGCTAAGATGTTCATTTTTTGGACATCCAGCTGCCATGGTCCAGGTTTGGAGACTGTCACCTATAAAGAGCGACATCATCCATACCTGGAGGGCAAACAGATTATCTCCTTCTAGTAGGATGAAAGAAGTTGGAGTCTTCCATTATCCAGGGGCTTGGATTCCCAATGTGTACCACACACTCAGAGTACCTGGGGGGAGTTACCTGTAACCACTGGATGTCCCCCCTTCAGTCCTCTAGGAGCTGAGCCCATCTGAGGACAAGAGTCCTGCTACCATGAGTTACAGAGGAAGAACACAGGATGCAATTCAGCCTGAAACTCCAGTCAGACCTGCTTGCATCTGTCGTAGACTACATCAGTCCTGCCTCATTTCATCCCTGGACATGGGATGCTGCCTGGGACCCTCACTCTGGAGATTCCAAGCTCCATTTGGGTCCTCTAAGATCTCTCAGACCAGCCTGCAGAGGTCTGAAATCTCCTGCCCACTCACCCTGCATGTGGATGCCCTAGGATCATAGTAGGGCCATGCTTCTCTGGGAACTTCTCATTGTAGGGACTGAGACCTTTCCTCTGAGACCAAAGCTTTCCCTATTCTCTTACCTGACCCATAGAAGATAGAGGACACCCAGGAATGCTGCCTTGGGTTGGTATCCTGGGCTGAGATGGCCTCCAAGGGACTCTGCTAGATGTGTGGGCTGAGCTCCTTCCTTCCTCGCTCACTGTCCTTGTTTTCATTCCTGGGAGAGCCTAGCTGATCTGAGAGTGCCCTGTCACACTAAGACTATGACCTTCAGGTGTCCAGCCCCAGGTGGGGATGGTCTCTGGGACACCTGTCCCATGCCAAACTCATTGGGCTCCCCACAGACCAACACTGTGACACCCAGGGACTGCTGAGCAGACGAAATTTCCAGGTAGGGACAGGGAGGTTGGCGAGGCAGCAGTGGGTGCAGAGCTGACCACAGCAAAAGGTGGGTTTAGTCCAAGACCCAGAGGCTTCTTCACCCTGAACTCAGCATCTCCACTCCACCTAACAAATCTGCCAGCCTCTCTGTGCCAAGATCCTGTGGAACAATGATTGAATAAGGGCTGATACTGAGAGCTCATGAGCTGACTGTCTGTGCTCCAGCTGAGACTTCTCTGCCATAAATTATGGTGCCTGCCTCAGCCGTTTCTGAGTTGTTAAGGAACCCTATGCCTGTGGATTCCCTTCCTTTCCCCACAACATCTCCCATCACAGCTAAAAGAGCAAAGTGCTCTTGCTCTGCACAGTAGCAGTGTGGTCCTCACAGCCAGACTCTCACACTCAGGATCCCATGGGGAGAACATGGGGGAGGGGTGTCCGCTGCCCTGTGTAGTACAGGGCTGGGAGAAGAGGCAGAGCTGCATTGTTACTTAGGGACACTCCACCTGCTGTGCGTTTTCCTGCTCCTATAGGGCCTGTAGCTGACACCTGAGCCCATGGTGTCTCTTCTGCTACCTGAAGCAGAACTTCATAACAAGGCTCCAACAGCCCAGGCTAGTCCCCTGGGCCAGGGAAGCACACACCTGAGAATCATGCCCTAGGGAACAGGGGACAGCTGGGTAGATCTGAATTATTCTGGTGTCTCGTCAGAATGGGGCTTCCTCAGTGCCCCCAGAACAGCTGCTCGCCATGAGCTAACTGAGCACAGGTCTTGCCTCCTCTCGCCACAGGACACAGACCCTCAGACCCCTGTGCTGACCATGTGGAGGGGCTCATCCTCTCAAGTCTCTCCAGTGTGGTACACCTGGGATGACAGGCAGCTCTGGGTCACCCATGCTTCCTCCACCAGGGGACAGGGTTGCTTGGTCCTCAGAGCCCCTCACCCTGACTGCACTGAATCTGACACTAAATGTTGCTCCTTCCTAGTCTCTGATGTCCTCTGAAGTTACAGATAGGTGAAAGAGAGTGCTTTCTAGACAATTCTGCAAATTGAGGTGCAGGACAGACTGCAGAGACTTTCCTACAGTGTTCTGACTCCCTCTTTCTAGGGTGGGGCTTCCTGATCTATTTGACCCCAGGTCCTCTCAACTCTACCCAACTAAACCCTAGGCTTCAGAACAAGTCTCACACTTAGCCCTTGGGCTCCTCTGAGGACAAGAGGCTCCAGCATGAGAATTCTTCCCAGGAAAATGGGTGACAACATGGGTAAATCTGGGTTGTTTGGGGACCCTCTCCTTGATATAAGAGATCCTCACATCCCACAGCCCCTCAGCATGACCCCTAACTGAGCCCAATCCCCTCTGCTTCCTTCACTGGAACTCAGAAGAGACTGTACCCCTCTCTTACCACATAAGTAAGTGGAGATGACAACTAACAACATGCCTGGTGTCTCCCAGGCTGACTGGAGGAGTGGAGTGGGATTCTTGGGGCCCCTTCCTTCTTCCATGGACAGTCACTGAAGTTCCTGCAGTGCCAGAGTTGCCTCGTCATGCTCATGCACCTGGGTCTGTTCCCTGAAAACCAAGGCTCTAACTCCCAAGGGCCCCAAATGGAAAGAGGTCTCCCTTGAAAGTGGTTCCTGAGGGTGCAGGGCTGACGAGGGGGGGACTGAACTTCATTCTCTATGTTATTCACCTGAAGAAAGAAATCAGAACAAGGCCCTCAGGTAGCTCTGCCACCTCAGGGCAGGGAATCAGTGCACGTCACATCCTGCAGTGTGTCTGCGGTCTGACTGCAGGAGCAGAAGGGGATTCTGCAGGTCCCTCTGTCCTCCTTGCGTCACCACCTTGGTCCCCTGCCAAGCCCAGACCCTGGTGCTGCCCACCACAGCGAGGGTCCCTCACTAACAGGAGTACCGTAGAGCGGTGGCCATGGCTAGGAGGGGCATGATCAGCCTGACATCGTTGCCCCAGGCCTCCAGCTCTGACCTCTGGGGCCAGTTTGAGGAAAACATGGTTTCTGTGACCTCACCAAGGATGACTGCCCTCATATGAGGTCTCTTTCCCAGCCAGAGGCAAGTTGATGTTGACAGGGAAGAGGGTGACAGCACACGGGGGTGGGGTAAACCATGTTTATGTGAGGTGATAAAACTCTTCATGATTCAGAGCACAGTCTTCACCTTTAAAGCTCATTTGAAGTCCAGAAGCTACTTTCTATCTCTACCAAATGCCTGTGTGGACTTGTTAGCAACCGAAAGGGAAAGTATATACAAGTGTCTGTGTAGACTATACTAAAACACAGTATATGTACACATGTATTAGTTTATATATCGTATATATTGAATGGATGTGTGTAATGTACACATCTGTACAAATACATTTGCACACTGGAGAGATGCACTATGTATGCTTATTGACAAAAGAGTATCTGTTGTTACTGTGATTGATTCAGTTTTTACCTGCGACTCTATTTGTAGTTCACTCTTTTCATTCCATTAAAATAATAATTGTGAAACGCAGTCCTCCCCCACTAGAGTGTGTTCAGGCAGTAGCTCAGTCTCTGTTTCCACTCTCCTACTGTCCTGATGTTACCCACAGGTCATTGGCATCCCTGCAGTGAGGCACTGCCTCAGACAGGGCACTAACATTGAGGCAGAGCTGCAAACCTCTCCTCTGACTGATGCTATCGTGTGCTCCCTACTCAGCCCTCAGCTTCCCTGCCACAGTCCACCCTCAAGGACCAGCTCCGCAGTCTTCAGTCTCGCCCAGGCCTTCCTAATGTTTGGCTGTTTCCACAGAGTTCCTTTGGCAAGCTTGCTAGGTCTCCACTCTCTCTCTCTTTTCCTTTGTTTTCCATGGTTAATTCCAGGAGCGCAAGGCAGCTCTCACACTGGCTTCTCGTGTAGCTGCTTCAACAAATACAATTGCAGGGAGCACAGGGTGAGGCGTTGCATGTTTTTAGTCTATGGTGGGGGGGATCCAAGGCAGAAAAAGAATGAGGTAGGTTCTATAAAACCCAAACAACTCAGTTCATGGTTCGGAAGAAAACTGGGGAACAGTACAGAATGGAAGAGGCCAGAGAGCACACTTGTTCCTGAAGGTTATGCTTCCATGGCACCCATGCACATACAGGACTGTCTTGTCTTAACCATTAGGTCAACCTACTTATTAAGCAGTAAAGAATCACAATCAAAATTCAGTTACTGTGAATTTCACATCCCAAAATTACCTCTAGAACATATTTAATCTGCAAATGAAGACAGTAATACCAGCTATATAACCCCACTATATACAGCTATAAAAACATGATAGCTTTTGTTTTTATCATAGCTATAAAAACAAAATCAAGCTTTTCCCCAAAGTCTGAATAATTAGAGCATTTTTTGAAAAGCCAAAGCCCAGGTCTCCTCTGAAACAAAAGGCAAACTCTTAACTTTGAACAACTGATTTGAATTTCTATCTAACAGCTACACATCAAGTGCCTACCACAAAAGATGAAGAAATCAATAGTTCCTTTTTACTGTGTGCCCAAGAAGTACTAATTCATAAACATGAATGTCTTTTGAGTCAACTGTACGGTCATTCATGGGTTTTTCCTTCATTCTCCCAAAATCTCTAATCTAATACAATTGGTATAATGTCTCAGAACAATACAGTCATGAAACAACTTGTTTTAGTTGTGGGGCTTATTCAGTGCTTGTTAAGTAGGAGAGGATCCATACACTGAATTGCTGACGTTGGCCATGGAGGGGACCACCGGACATGCTCAAGGTCTACTTCCGTGCAACCAATCTCTCTCTATAATGCTGAAAGCAAGGGTCCCTCTGAAGAGCCCACTGAGTTCTCAAGAAATGACTGGCAATGTCTGTGCCCAGCATCCCAGGTTCATGTTCAGTGAAAGCTCTAGAGAAGCATGCCACATCGTCTTTGTCACAACTTGGAATTGCACAGCAGCCCCACACACAGCAGCCCCGCACACAGCAGCCCCGCACAC
>PVKA01021527.1:0-38526 GCA_004027165.1 Ctenomys sociabilis | reverse complement strand
GTTTATATCTAGTAATCAAAACAATTAACTTGAAGAAAACAATATGCAATGTAACAACCACTGTTGAATTCATTTCATTTTGTTCAGTAATATCCTGTATTGTTTTTAATATTATTTTACATTTTAGTTATCTTTAAAAACCAAAGGAAGACCTAATACACACACGGTACTTACACTTTAGGCTTTGTAACACTAGTTCAACTTATACTTAATGTTGCCTCATACAGTAGCTTCTATGTGAATTCCTGTGGTTTGGAATGTGTTACTTAGTAGACACAAATGGTTTTATTCCATTATTTATTTTCCTAGTTAAAATCAAGCTATTTCTCATGATCAGAGTTCCTACATATTTGGGAAAAGTTTTAATGCCAAATAATTATGTGTTCATGATTTTATAATTTTTCACTCACTAGTGCTTTGACATTTTTCTTCAATGCATCAGTTTCTTAGGGCTGCATACAATAGAGATGAAATTCTGTTTACAATGAAGGTAGCATGCAAGTTATACCTGGGATTTCTGAGCTAAATAGGTGAGATAATATAGAGAAATTTAGTGGCATAAAAAGCCTTAAAATAAAAACAATTGATGGCAAATCAAACCAAATTTGGAAGCCAATTCTTTAGTTCTTCTTCCATAATTTTTATTCCTTTTTATTTTCATTCTGTTTTCAACTGTCTGGCTGTTTATCAAAAAGTAGCCAGGGATTAAGGTCTGACTCTATCTGGTGGCACCTTCTACTTATTTACAGCTACCTGTAAGAGAATGCTGCATTTAAAATTGTGAGAAATGATTCACTAAGAATGGAGGATGGAGAGAAATGCCTGGGGGAAAATAGTCAATGTAGGATGTTGTATTTTGGGGCCTATCCTTGAGATGAAAACTGTCCTCACTTGCTAATCACTTAATACAAAATTTTCAACTTGAACAAATGGAAAGGAATGTAGTGATCCTCTTTCTATTCAGAAAAAAAATCTTATTGTAGCTTTTCACATGTTGAACTCTCTTTTTAGTAAATGAGTAATGCCACCTTGAATTTGCATATGGAGAAAAATTGAAATAGGTTGAATGGAGTGATTATTTTACACAGTAGATTGCCTAGAAAAAGTTAGTTCAATGAAAGAACAGGCAGGCATTCTTAGGCAGGTTTCAAATGGTGTTAGAAGTAAACACTTGAAGGGTAAGAGCCAGAGAAAGTGCTGATGATCAGATAGATTTTGCCCATATAGATCCACAAAACTAAATCAAAAGAACTTTAATATATTAAAATTATTTGTATATCTCAAGAGTATATTCAGATCATAGTTCATAAACCAACTAGAAACATTAATAAATTTATGTCTCTTTATAATACAGAGAGTTAAATCTCACTTTCAAATTTGTTGACACTGTAATGTGATGATAGTTGTCCAAGGGAGCAGGTGTCCAAAATATTTAAATGACACTCTCAACAAAATAAATATTGATTCACTCCGTTACATTGATGATAGAATAATCTGCTAAAAAATTATTGTATACCACCTCTAACATTAGTTCTATAGGAGTTATTTGCAGTTTATCTTCTGAGCTGGAGCCTTTTATTATCACAGCAATTGAACTTCAGTGTAAAAAATGGTAATTGAGTGTTTTATCAAATGCTTCTAACAAAACAGACTTTGTAAGTCATAAATGAAGACTGAAAACATTGCTTGCAGGGATGAACAAATTAGAATGATTTATTATCTGAAACATTAGTTTGTCACTGTTAAGAAATAAAATAAAAAGAAAAAACAACCGTAGCTCACCTCTATATTAACACAGCCGCCTATCCTACTCCCAGGCATATGCACAAAAGCACCCTAAGCTGAAGCCAAAACAGTGAAAGGTAAGCATGTTTTAATTACCTGTGCTATCAAAATCACTGAGAAAAAAGACAGGAGAGAAACGTTATAATAATACGCCAGCTGCTGCAAGACATTACGCAAGGAAAAGAGACAGTAAAAAAGAACCTTTTCAAAGGAAATCAAACATAAATTTGTACTTCAATGCACCAGATTAAAAAAGACTAAATATAATAAATGGAACAATTTAGAAAAGTAAATTTAGCACTTTTATTTTACACCTGAGTAACCACTGCTTTAAATAATGGCTTATTTCATTTATCTAAAATACATTTTAATAATGATTTTAAAGTATATGCATTGAAACAGAATTTTGTCTTACTTAGTTTAATTTTGGTATGGTTTGTATCAAATGTAACATGTGTATGCATTCACATTGGAGCCACCAAGAATATTAGTAGCATGTAAATTATAAGAAGTTGCTGTTTTTCTCAAATTTTATTAAATTAGATATTTAGGAGTTTTAAAAGAAAATAATTAGGTTGAGTAAAAGAAAAACTCACCATTTTGTAATAGTTCAAGCTGCTAATGATGGCATCTTGATTAGGGGGATGTTGTTCAGCAAGCAATGTAGGTTACTTTCTAGGCTGCAGAAGGATATCCTTCTCTTTGCTATTAATTCTCTGTGTGATTCTAAGAGCTTAATGTTTCTCACCCATGACTACTCACTATGTACAAATCAAGTGAATTCATAATAGATAAAAACAGCTAGAATCTTTTAAAGCCATCAATAAACAGAACCATCAGTCACAGCTGTTTCTGGATTGGTTATTTTCTTCATGCCTTCCCCCTCCAATTTTAATCTCTTTTAGATGTGTGGGATACAAAATTTAAGAGACAACTGAGAGTTACATGCTACTATGGCTTTTGTCTAGATGTCTTCCTAAAGCTACATGGTTATAGTTTGGACATTTTAGAGGTGGCTGGTGGTGATGGAATGAAGTGCATGATACTAGATCGTGGGTGTGCAATTACCAAACTGATTCACTGATTGATTTGGCACAGACCTGGAAATGGAGAGTAGGGAGGCCCTCCCTTGGTGTGAGTGCTACCCACCAGCAGGACCGATAGCCTGGGTAGATTATAGGGGCAGCAAGAGGGCTCTTGTCACTTGGCACTTGATGCTTGCTGATTCATGACTGTGGCTGTGCTGTCAGAAACTGTTTCCCCTCTGTGAAGCACCTCTGCTGTGCCATCCTGCCTCGGAGCCAGCCAACTACAGATTGAAACAAATACACAATGTAAAAGCCTGCGAGAATTTTTTGTCTCTAGTTGACACTCCTTAGGCAAAATATACATCAATGATCACTTTCCTCTGTGGCCCCATAATCGCCTTGATCAGAAAATTTGGAACACCACTTTGTTACAGGATGTCATAGCAGAGGTTCTTTTATGTTCTGAGTCCTCACTGACCTTAAAAGGCTACAGCCAAAATATTGGCTATCCTTGTAGCCCCCCTATTTCTGTAATAGTTGGTCTGAAAAATTTATTTGTTAAACATCTAGAAGAGAAGCTTAATGATATTATTACCCTGTAATAGAGGCAGTTGAGCTTAACATCACTATCTGTCTGGATATCACATGCCTTAAATATAATTTGAAACTGCTATTTTCCGACAAACATGAATGTTTTAAAATTGAAATCCCTATAGAATGTTAAAAAACCATTACATATCTTTACAAAGATATTTAGAAATGAAACCATATACAACATTGCAATAATACAGCCATGATACATTTTGTTTTTTTTTTTTGTCCCTAGTTGATTTTGTTACTTTTTTGGACTGGCATAAAATATGCAAAGGTCCTTTAAATACATCTCCAAATGCAGCTTTTCTAACAGCAATGGAACACAAATCTCTGAAAAAACAAAACAGGGGAATATAAATAAAAGAATATAAACGATAGACACAAGAGAGTTAGGTTAGATATACAGCTATGTTCTCTTAGTTCAATGAGAAGAAAGATTTGTACTAATGTTGTTCAGACACGATGTCATGTCTGCATCTTGTCCTCTGAATAACTACTAGAAAGACAACAATATACAATGTATTAATTATTGTAACTGTCCTAATAACCTGTTTTGAAATTGTTTCACTGCTAATTTATCTTTTTTCTCCTTAAAATGTATAAAAATTTTAAAAATATAATAAATACACACTGTGACTTATGATTAACTTTTACTTCTTTTTTAACTTTAACTTCTATAATTTTGGGTGTTGGGTAATTTGTTTCAGCAATGAGAAAAGTAACTGAAACAGAACTTGGTACCATAAAATGTGGTATTTTATTGCTGTGCAATACAGCAATCATTGAATTCCTATTACTTTCTGTAGTGATTTTTTTTTACCATTTTGTATTCTTAATAAAAATTAAAAACAGGAAATTGGATTTTTGTTATTCTGACACCAAAATTTTGAAGACAAGCACTATGCACTGATTATGTATGGTTACATATTTTGATCTATGAACTCTTGTTATTTTAACAGTTTTTCTTTCTTTAATATATATTTGGTTGTTGCAGAGTCTCACTAAGCAGCTTGGACTCACGGTGATCCCCCTGCTTGCAGCCTCCCCAGTGCTAGGATTAGTCGTGTGCCACTGTGACCCAAATCTGGCTGGTTCAGCAAGCCCTGTGTGTGGAGCTGGCATGGCCTATGGTGCTGGAGATTGAACTGTGGTCCCTGTGATTGCCAAAGCTTGGTTAAGCAGGTGATTTAATCTGCTAAACTATCTCAGTGGCCCCTCACAGTTTTTAAGTTGAGGTACAAAAATGTGAGCCAACTCCAACATATCACTTGGCAGTAAAAGGGAAAGCTTACCTGAGGACCTAATTTTTTGAAATAATTTTATAGAAAAACATGTAGAAGTGAGAGTTTCAAAACTGATTAGTAGGACAATTTCAATGATTAATACATTGCATATTGTTGTGTTTGTACTGGTAATTCATAGTACAAGATGCAGACAAGATATCCTGTCCACAAACACTATTAGTTCAAATCTTTCTATTCACTGAATTAAGAGAAAGTGGCTGTATATCTATCCTATTTTGGATATACAGATACAAAATAGTCCTCCATTTGTATCCCCTTCTTTTGTTTAGTTTTGTCCGATGGGTATTCCATTGTCATTTAAATATTGTAAGTGCATGAATTCAGCAAAACATTCCAATACAGTCCAGTAGTCCATAATGGTAGGGGGTTATCTGTAGGACTGTCAATGTCACACGTTGTTGACTTGAGCCTTTTACAGCTCAGCCTATTAATACAGCTTACCTTTTTATATTTCATTTTTATACTTTTCTGCTGAATGGTTAAGACCAAGATAAAACAAAAAATATATAACAAGAAAAGTAAGTTCTGTATCCAACAAGATCAATCAAATCTCCTGAGGATTTATCCTGAAACCCTGTACCTCCATTTGTAGATCCTTTGTCAGTGTCAGCCATGTGGATGAGTCTCAGCCATTGCTCAACCAATTTGCTTTCTGTAAAATCCTGAGAGAATGTGTTCTCTCCTTGTGACTCTCTTTAGGCACATATTACATCACCAATCACATTACTCTGTGGCCCCATAATCTCCTTGATCAGAAAATTTGGGACACAACTGAGTTACATGATGTTAGAGTATAGGTTCTCCTATGGTCTCAGTTCTCACTGACCTCGAAAGGCTGGGGCCAAAATGTTGGCTGTCCTTGCAGCCCTTCTTTTTCTCTAATTTTTGGTCAGAAAACTTAGGTTGTTAAAACTCCAGAAGAGAATCTTATTATTGCCCTACAACATATGCAGTTTGATTTTATCTCACTATCTGTCTGAATATCAACCATCTTAGGCATAAGATAGGACATACTTTCTGTCCAGTATTGATGTGCTAAACTTTAAATCTCTACAGAATATTTAAAAAGTAATAAAAATTAAAAATATGAATAAACAGTTACATATTTTGCACAGAAATTTAGAAATCTAACCATACAGAGCATTGTAGCAGAACAGTCCTATGACAATTTTTTCTTGTCCTTTGTTTTCCTTTATTACCTTTAAAAAAACATTTACTTGAGGACAGTATGGCAATAATTGGTATGATGTGACAAATAGTATGTATTTAAAAGACCAGAATGACAAGCATTCCAAGCATTACCTTAGTATTGCACATTTCTATCTTTAGTGCCTTCTTAGTTCACAGGTATCAGCGTATATATAGCTAGTCAGGGTCAAAATCCTTCTAATTAACTGCTAGTTTCAAAAACTTGAGGATGTAATATTATGCAAGTGGTAAGAAGTACTCCTTAGTCACTGCTATTATCAGTAATGAAATTGCCCTTATTATTTGAAACACATTTATAAAATGTAAAGCACAGAATGTAAAGTAAAAAAGAATGCATTTAGTACAAGGTCTACAAGATCTCACTACTCAGATCATATTTGTAGTGATCCTTCCTGTTTTTCAGCCTCCAATGTGCTGGCATTACAGGCGCCAACTACCATACCCAGTTTTAATCCCTTTCAGCACGACCTGGGAGTGGGGCTGGTACTACAGGCCAGAGATCAAACCTCCAGCCTGTGCATCTGTCTAAGTAGGCAATTTAGTGTGCTGACTTATTTGGCCAGCCCCAAAATGTAAAGTAATTGTATAGATAATTTTATTTGTAATGAATTTATCAACAAAATGAAGCATGAGGATTCGTCAAAATTAATGCCTAGGATTTATGTAGCCAGAAGTTTAAATTGCAGTTAGGCTTTCCCACAGGTTTGCATTGTGTATTCTTTATTTCCTCTCTTTGGAGAATTATTAAGTGTGGATGTAGGCTCTTTTCTCTGTCATCATATTTGGTTTGAGCCTTTAATGGGCAAACCCTAGATATCACATAAAAGTGTAAGCCACTGCCATACAGAGAACTTTAGTGCCTCAAACAGCAGATATTCAATTTAAAAAGACACAATTTCTAATACTGCTAGTGAAATTTCACTGTAAGAAAATATTATTGTATTCTTAAAAGGTAGGGAGAAAATTTTCTGAAAATATCTTTTAAAATTCAGCATTTTTGTGGCTGCATAATTTTTAACACTTTTTCCACCAAATACAGGCCAGAAAATAGAATTATATTACAATAACAAATACTGATTATTTACATTTTTAAAATTTGGTTTTGGTACTGGGCAATAAACTCAGGAACTTGCATTTGCCAGACAGGCGCTTATGCCACTGAGCTATTTCGCAAGCAAGAAGTACTACTTAGAAATGACACTTGGAATCAGCCTGCGCTACTATAAGACAACTGGCAAAACTAAAACACTTAACCTTTGCTGTTTGATGGAGTTTTGGAGATTTGTCATTTTGTGTTGAAAATTGCTCTGAGATATTTAACACTTTGTGGTTTGGTTTTAAATATTCACTATTTTGCCTATCTTTACGCTAATGGGATAATTGATTTAAGATAAAAACCCTTATATATTTTTTTATTTTACTTTTGTTTTATTGAAGTACAAATATCGGCGAGACAGTTTTAAGATAACTTGACAAGATGGATTTCATAAATTAATACATTGCAAACTGTTTTCATAATGTTTTGGTATCACAGAAGGTGCATACATGATATTATACTTACAGACATTATTATACCGTATATCTCTTAAGATACCGTATGTCTCTTAAGATACCGTATGTATCTTAAGAGACTGTAGCTGTTTGTGTATCTTTTTTTTCATTTATTTTTATGTTTTTTATTTTATTGTACTACAAATGTCAATCAGATAGTTTCAAGACACCTGAACAGTACAGAATCGATAAATACATACATTGCAAACTGTTTTCATAATGTTTTGGTATTGTACAAGGGGCATATATGATATTATATTTTCAGATATTATTTTAGCAGATATCTCTTATCAGTGAATACAGAGTGTAGCTGCTTACTTATCTTATTTTTTATACCTGAATTATATCAAAAATTCAATAATTAGTTTCCTAGGGGATGACCGTAGTATTAGAAGCTGACATAATATCCTGTCCAACCACCATTAGTGCAGATCTTGCCTCTCATAGAATTATGTGGAAGCCCAGCGTTATCTATCCCAACTGTACTATGTATACACACACATCATGAATTTTCTTTCTGCACCACTTCCTACATCTGTCAAAGGTGGGCACTTCATTGATATTCAACTACCTCAGGTCCTTGAACTCTACACCACAATCCAACACAGTCCAGCATTCTTCAACAATAGTGAGTTATTCAAAGAAGTTGTAGACCATAGCCATTTACAGCTCAGCTTAATATTATGGCCCCACAATGTACACTGCATTTTTATACTTTTCTGCTGGATGGTTAAGACCTAGATAGATCAAGACTTATATACCAACACATAAGCTTTTTATTTCTTATGTGGTCAGTGAAGTCCCCTCAGGGTTTATCTTGTAGTCCTGTACATTATCCTGTAGTTCCTTTGTCTGTGTTATCCATGTGGATGAGTCACGGCCAATGCTTGACCAGAATGCTCTCTGTGACAGCCTGAGAGAAAGTTTTTTCTTCATGTGACTCTCCCCAGGCACACGATAGAAATTCATTCTCTTTCCTCTGTGGCTCCATAATTTCCTTGTTCAAAAAATTTGGAGCTCAGCTGAGTTTCATGATGTTGCAGTACAGGTTCTCCTATGTCCTGAGTCCTTGATGACCTTGAAAGGCTAGGGCCAAAATGTTAGCTGGCCTTGTGGCTCTTCTATTTCTCCAACTCTGACTTGTGATCTTAGTTTGATAACCATCCAGAAGAAAAGTTGATTACTATCCTGCAGCATATGCCATTCAGTTTGCCTTATCTGACTCAACTGATTTTAGTTGTTGTACCTGTCCGTTTGTATTTCTGCTTTTCGCTTGTTATACTAGGGAGACTATACGATATTTACACATGTGTGTCTGGTTTATTTCTCTCACGAGGATATGTTCCAGTGGCATCCACTTCAGTATAAATGCTTCAAACTTATCACTCTAAATAGCTGAGTCATACTCCATTGTATAAAAATACCCCAACTTTTTCAACCATTCCTCATGTGATGGACATCTTGGTTGTTTCCAAATTTTGCTATCACACATTGTGCTGCTATAAACATAGGTACACATGTATCTCTATGACACAATATTTTCAGTTACTTTGGGAAAATTCCCAGTAGGGAGATAGCCAGGTTGAATGGGATTTCTAGTTCTACTCTTTTGAGGAGTCTCCACACTGACCTCCACAATGGTTGTACTAGTCTACATTCCCACCAGCAGTGGAGAAGTGTTCCCTTTTCTCCACAACCTCTCCAACATTTGTTTTTGGTTGATTTCCTTATGATATCCATTCTTTCTGGAGTGAGATGGTATCTCAGTGTTGTTTTTATTTGCATTTCACAGATGACTAGCGATGTGGAGCATTTTTTCCATATATTTATTCGCTTCTTTAATTTCGTCCTCTGAGAAGTGTGTATTCATCTCAGGTGCCCATTTCTGTATTGGGTCTTTAAATTTGAGGGCCCTGTTATATCTTAGTTCTTTATATATTCTAGACAGTAGTCCTCTGTCTGATTGCTTATTAGTTAGGATATTTTCAAAATTTGTGGGTTGTCTTTTCACTCTGTTGACAATTTCTTTTGACATGCAGAAGCTCCTTAAGAAGAGTTGATCCCAGTTGTTGATTCATTCAAGTGCTTCCTGTGCGAACATATATTTGTTCATGAACTCTTTACCTATCCCTATGTCTTCAAGAGTTCCTCCTACTTTCTCTTGCAGTAGATTGAGTGTTTGTGTTTTAATGTTTAGATCTTTAATCCATTTTGACTTTAACTTAGTGCATGGTGATAGAGCTGGGTCACGTTTTAGTTTTCAGCATGTGGAAAGCCATGTTTTCCCGCACCATTTGTTAAAGAGGCTATCTTTCTTCCAGTGAGCTTGTGTAGCACCTTTGTCGAAGATCAGGTGGCTGAGTGTGATTATAGATGCCACTGAATCTTCTAATGTATTCCACTGATCGTCAGCTCCATTTTGTTGCCAATACCATGCCAATTTTATCACAGTGGCATTGTAGTATAATTTCAAATCAGGAATTGTGATGCCTCCTGCCTTGTCTTTAATCGTCAAGATTGCCTTTGCTATTCTAGTTCGTTTGTGGTTCCAAATCAATTTTAGGAATGATTGCTCTATGTCTGGGAGGTATATTGGTGGCAGTTTGATAGGGATTGCATTAAATCTGTACAGCAATTTTGGGAGTATGGCCATCTTCATGATGTTGGTTCTGCCTATCCAAGAGCATGGAATATCTTTTCCATTTTCTGAAATCCTCTATAATCTCTTTTCTTAGAGTGTTGTAATTTTCCTTGAAAAGCTCTTTGAATTCCTTGGTTAAATGGATCCCAAGGTGCTTCCTTTTCTGTGATGCTATTGTAAAAGGTATTGTTTGTATTGCTTCCATTTCAGTGTGCTTGTTATCAGTGTAGAGGAATGCTATTGATTTTGAATATTGATTTTGTATCCAGCTATGCTTCTGAATTTCCCTCTCAGTTCTAGTAGCTACTTGGTGGAATTTTTGGGGTCTTCCAAGTAAAGTATCATGTCATCTGCAAAGAGTGATAATTTAACTTCTTCTTTTATTTTGGCAGAACCAGGGATTGAACTCAGACCCTTGGGCTTGTCAGGGAAGTGCTTATTCCAATGAGCCATCTCCCCAGCCCCAATTTAACTTCTTCTTTACCTATTTTTATTCCCTTTATTCGTCCCTCTTTTCTAATGGCTGTTGCTAAGGATTCCAAGACTATTGAATAGGAGTGGTAATAGAGGACATCCTTGTCTTGTACCTGATTTAAGAGTAAAAGATTTCAGTTTTTCCCCATTTAGGATTATACGAGCTTTTGGGTTGTCATAGATGGCTTTTATCAAGTTAAAATAGAGTCCATCTATTCCAATTTTCTGTAGGACCTTGAACATGAATGAGTGTTGGACTTTGTCAAAGGCTTTCTCTGCATCAATTGAGGTGATCATGTGGTTTTTAGATTTCAGTCTATTCATATAGTGTATTACATTCATAGATTTTCGAATATTGAACCATCCTTGAATCCCTGAGATGAATCCTACCTGGTCATGGTGTATGATCTTTTTGATGGTTTGCTGTATTCTATTTGCCAGGATTTTGTTGAGTATTTTTGCATCTATGTTCATGAGGGAGATTGGCCTGTAGTTCTCCTTTTTGGTTGTGTCTTTCCCTGGTTTTGGAATGAGTATTATACTTGCCTCCAGAAATGATTTTGGGAGGACTGTTTGCTTTTAAACTTCATTGAAGACTTAGTTGAGTATGGGGATTATATCTTCTATAAATTTCTCATAGAATTCCGCTGTGAATCCATCAGGACCTGGACTTTTCTTTGTCCGTATGCTTTTCATTACATTTCGTAGTTCGTTGGCTGTTATCAGCATATTGAGAGTTGTTATATCTTTTTGTTTCAGTTTTGGTAATTTGTACCCTTCAAGGAATATGTCCATTTCTTCTGTGTCTTCTATTCTGTGAGTGTAAAGATTCTGGAAGTAACTATTGATCATCTTCTGAATTTCCCTTGGGTCTGTGGTGATTTCACCCATTTCATTCCTTATCACTTGCACGTGAATTGTCTTTTGACTCTTTTTGATGAGGATGGCAAGAGGCTTATCCACTTTATTTAGTTTTTCAAAGAACCAACTTTTTGATTTGTGCCTTCTTTGAACTGTTTTCTTCATCTCAATGAAATTATTTTCTGCTCTAATCTTTATGACTTCTTCCTGTCTTTGCACTCTGCGTTTTGTTTGCTCTTCTTTTTGTAGTTGTCGGAGGTCCAGCATAAGGGTGCTAATTTGTTCTCTTTCTGTTTCCATAATGTGTGAGTTCATAGGTATTATTTTCCCCCTAAGAACTGCTTTCATCGCATCCCATAAATTCCGGTAAGTTGTCCTTGAATTTTCATTGAATTGTAGATATTGTTGAATTTCTTGTTGAATTTCTTCTGCAACCCATTGATTGTTGTTTAGTTTCCATGAATTTAGTGGGTTTTTCTGGTTTCTTTTGTCATTTATTTCCAGTTTCCCTGTATTGTGGTCAGATAGTATGCACGGAATGATTTCTATTTTCTTGCATATACTTAGGCATGACATCTGGACTAGTATGTGGTCTATTTTGGAAAATGACCCGTGTGCAGCTGAAAAAAAATGTGTATTCTGCTGTGGTTTCGTAGACCACTCTGTATATGTCCACCAGGTCCATTTATTCAAAGCTCTAGTTCAGTTTTTGAACTTCCTTGCTAATTTTTTGTCTAGTTGACCTATCTTTTTGAGATAAAGGTGTGTGAAAGACTCCTGTTAAGTTTATGTTCTTAGACATTAAGTTTTTCATGTTCCTTAAGATTTGTCTTACATAGTTCGGTGCTCCTGTGTTTGGTGCATAGATATTTATGAGTTTTACTTCTTGCTCTTGAATTTTTCCCCTGACCAATGTATAGTGGCCTTCTTTTTGTCATTTGATCATTCTTGGTTTGAAGTTGAGACTGTCTGAGAACAGAATTGCTACTCCTGCTTTTTTCTGAGGTGCTGGGGCATGTAGTATTGTTTTCCATCCTTTGACTTTGAGCCTACGAATGTCCTTTTGAGTTAAGTGTTTCTCGTAAACAGCATATTGTTGGATTTTGTTTCCTAATCCATTGTGCCAGTCTATTTCTCTTAACTGGAGAACTGAGTTCATTTACATTGATGGTTATAATTGAAATGTGCTGAATTATGCTTGCCATGATATTTACCTTTTGTTGTTTACTCCTTTGTGTCCTGTGTTTAATAATCTGTCCTGTTTTAGTGGGTTCCTTCCATTCTCATTCATGGAGTTTTGTTCTTTGTGGTCTTTTTCTATATCATCTTTCAGCAGCCTTTGAATGGATCCTTTGTCATCATGAAATTCTTTAGTTGTTCTTTGTCGTGGACATAGTTCATTTCTCCATCAAACGAGAAAGAGAGTTTTTCAGGGTATAATAATCTGAGCTGTAATTTGTTTTCATGTAGTACTTGAAGAACTCTGCTCCATGCTCTCCTTGCCTTCATTGTTTGTGTAGAGAAGTCGGCTGTAATTCTGATGCGTTTTCCTTTGAATGTCAGCTCCTTCTTCCTTCTAGCATCTTTTAGTATATTATTTTAGTGTTGAATTTCTGGGACCTTATCTATTATGTGTCTTTGTGTGTTTTTACTTGGGTTGAAGTTATTTCGTGTTTTGTATACTTCTGTGACCTGGATGTTGGATTGTTTCCTCATTATTGGGAAGTTTTCTGCGATTATTTCTCCCCAAATCCTTTTTATGTCATTTGTATTGACTCCTTCATTCTCTTTGATACCAATTGTTCTCACATTGTTCATCCTGATATCATCTCGCATGTGATGGATTATTTTTTCCTGCATTCTCGTTTTTAAGAGATCCTTTCTCACCTTTTCGCTAGCTGCTCAGGCATCTTCAAGATCTGAAACGCTATCTTCGCCTTCACTCAAATGGTTTTGTAGACTCATGATTGATATTTTTAGTTCTTCTATATCTCTTTGACTGTGTTTCATGTGTTCTATTTCTTTTCTGTATTGCTCATGCAAGGAATTGATCATATTTCTCATCTCCTGAATTTTTTATTCATGTGTTCTTTAGAGTTAGTTATTAATTCTTTTTCTGCAGTGTTCCTTCCAAGTCGGATTTCCTCTCTATATTTCTGGACTTGTTTCTCTATTTCAGATGCTATGATTTCAAGTAATTCTTTTCTTTTCAAAGAATTCTTTTTTGATTTCAGAACTCATTTCTGGTTTGAGTTCCTCATGATCTTTCTGCTGTTGTTTCTTTTCTTCAGATTCTGTTAATTCATATAGTTCAGCTGGAATAGTGCTCTCTGCACTTTTTCTGGGTGATCATATTTTTTCCACCCAAAGTTTCTGGAATTCATTCTTTATTTCTTATACTATGTATTCAGATATTTCTTTTTTAATTTAGGGAATTAGTTCTCATTTTATTTCCTCCTTAGCTTTCTGCTGTTGTTCCTTTGCTGCTGTATCTGTTAATTCATACATTTCAGCTGAGCTAGTGTCCTCTGCCCTTACTGGTGGACTCAAGTTCTGGGATTGCATTTTTCCCCTTCTCTTTGTCATTTTGTGTAGCACTGACCTTTGACCTTTAGTGTGGAGCTTTGGTGCAGCTATATCCTTAGCTTGTTGTGAGATTCGGGTGCCAGTCTATTAAGTTTGAGATTTTCCAGGTATGCCTATCCTGGATCTAGATGTTGTGTTCAGTTCCTATTTTGCTGCAGCTCCTTTTATTCTCCTTTGATTCACTGGGTCTGTGACCCTGGGTTGGGAGCGGCAATCGCCAGGAAATGTTTCTCTGGCGTGGTGGACCTGGAGCTCTCACTGGGCCACAGGGAGTGGGGGGCCAGGCAATCCCTAAGAAATATCTCTCAGGCACGGCAGTCCTGGAGTTCTACACTCACTGAACTTTGATGCCAGTGACTCGGGGAAATTCCCACTCATTCAGTGGGCTTCAGGGTAGGGGTTCTGGGGAGGTACTGGTGAGTGGGTCCTGAGGTTTCACGCCAGTCACTGGCTTGGAGGGCTTGTGGGCAGGTATCCGGGTAGCGCACGTGGGAAGAAGCCAATGGCTCTCCCTCAGACTCACGACACACTCACTGATCTGGGATGCCTAGTTAGTCATGAAAATTCCCACTCACTGGGAGAACTTGGGGCAGGATCCAGTAGGCCGCTGGAGTCAGCCACTGTCTCAGTCCGGTCTCTGTCTGGATGGCGTGGGCAGGATCGACAAGGATGGCGGAGTCGGTCCCACTGTCTCAGGCCGGTCTCTGGGTCTGGGCGGGCGTTGACGGGATCCTTCAGCACACATTTTGAACACACCACATTTTTGCCATTTTCTAATTTTTTTTTTCTAAAGCGTCTTTAGACATCCCACATCCTGTATCACTTTTTTTTTACTCTTCTGAACCTACGATTTGTAGTATGTATTTGAATAGTTGTATTTAGATGATACAGAAGAAATATAGATGTTTTCACATTCAATACTTGTTTAATTTTGTATGTGTAAGAAAGAACACATACAAGCACAAAAAGCTACAGAAACTAGTGATAAATCATGTACCATCTAGATTTTTTTTTGCATCTACATTCATGAGGGAGATTGGCCTGTAGTTCTCTTTTTTAGTTGTGTCTTTCCCTGGTTTTGGAATCAGTATAATACTTGCCTCCAGGAATGATTTTGGGAGGACTACTTCCTTTTCAATTTTATTGAAGAATGTAAGAATCATATCTTCTGCAAATGTCTTGTAAAATTAAGCTGTGTAACTATCAGGACCTGGACATTTCTTGGTCGGCAGGCTTTTTATTACATTTTATATTTCATTGGCTGATATTGGGTTATTGAGAGTTGTTATACCTTCTTGATTTAGTTTTGGTAATTTGTACCTTTCTAAAATATTTCCATTTCATCTGTGTCTTCTATTCTGTGAGCATAAAAGTGCTCAAAGTAGCTATTGATAATCTTCTGAGTTTTCACTGGGTCTGTGGTGATTTTATCCTTTTCATTCCTTATGGCTTGTATTGAATTTTTTCTTTACTCTTTTTGATGAGGGCTTATCAATTTTATTTCGTCTTTCAGAGAACCAGCTTTTTGATTCATTAATGCTTTGAACTATTTTCTTCATCTGAACTGAATTAATTTCTGCTCTAGTATTTATGATTTCTTCTTGTCTTTGGGCTTTGGGTTTGGTTTGCTCTTCCTTTTCTAGATGTGGGAGGTGTAACATTAGGGTGTTTATTTGTTCCAATTCTGTTCCTAATGTTTGAGTTCAAAGCTATAAATTTCCGTTGAAGAACTGCTTTCATTGCATCCCATAAATCCAATATGTTGTGGTTGAATATTCATTGAATTGTAGATACTGTTAAATTTCTTGTTTGATTTCTTCTGTGATGCATTGATTGCTGAAGTAGGGCATTATTTAATTTCCATGATTTTGGGGGCTTTTTCTGATGTCTTTTGATGTTTTTTTCCAGTTTCTTTGCACTATGGTCAGATAATATGCATGTGATATTTTCTGTTTTCTTCCATATCCTTAAGCATGACCTATGGAATACTATGTGGTGTATTTTAGAAAACGACCCATGTTCAATGGAAAAAATGGGTATTCAGCTGTGATTGGGTGGACCACTCTGTATATGTCCACCAAGTCCATTTGTTTGAAGTTCTGGTTCAGTTTTGCTACTTCTCTGCTGATTTTTTTGTCTGGCTCACCTATCTTTTTGAGATAAGGGGGTTTTAAGGTATCTTGTTAAGATTTTGGTCTTGGATATTAGATTTGTTATGTTCATTAAGATTTGTCTCATATAGTTGGGTGCTCCTGTTTTTGGTGCATAGATATTTATGAGTGTTATCCCTTCCTCTCGAATTTTTCCCCTAACCAACATGTAGTGGCCTTCTTTATTTCATTTGATCCTTCTTGCTTTGAGGTAGACCTGTCTGAGAACATAATTGCTACTTCTGCTTTTTTTTTTCTGAGGTGATTGAGCATGTAGTATTGAATTCTGTGGTTTGACTTTAAGCCTATCTGTGTCTTTTAGAGTTAAGTGTGTTTCTTGAATACAGCATATTGTTGGATTTTATTTCCTAATCCTCTGTGCCAGTCTATTTCTCTAAATTGGTGAATTGAGTCCATTTACATGGATGGTTATAATTGAGTTGTGTTGACTTATGATTGACATGTTATTCACCTGCTGTTGTTTACTCCTTTTTTTTCTGTGTTTGTTTACCCTGTTTAGTGGGTTCCTTCAGTTCTTCATAGAATTCTGATCATTTTGGTCCCTCTCTAGATCATCTTTCACTAGTCTGTGTAGGGTTGGATTTGTCATCCTAAAATTCTTTAGCTGTTCCTTGTCGTGGAAGTATTTCACTTTTCCATCAAACTTGAAAGGGATTTGTTCAGGGTATAGTAGTCCAGGCTGAAATTTGTTTTCATAGAGGACTTGAAGAACTATGCTACATGCTCTCCTTGCCCTCACGGTTTGTGAAGAGAAGTCGGCCCTAATTCTGGTGGGTTTTCCTTTGAATGTGATCTGCTTCTTTTCTCTAGTGGCTTTCAGTATACTACTGTTGTGCTGGTTTTCTGAGATCTGGACTACCATATGTCCAAGTGTTTTTAAATGGGTTGAAGTTCTTTGGCATTCTGTATGCTTCAGTTACCTGAATGCCAGATTGTTTCCTCATATTTGGGATGTTTTCTGCTATTACTTCTTTTCATAATCTTGCCATATCATTTGCATTGATTCCTTCTTTCTCATTGATGCTTATTTATCCCATATTGTTCATCTTTGCATCATCGTGCAGGTGATGGATTATTTTTACCTGCATCCTCAGTGTTTTTAAGAGATCCTTTCTCACCTTTTCACTAGCTGCAGCAGCATCTTCAAGATCTGAAACTCTGTCTTCACTTTCACTCCAACGGTTTTGTAGACCTGTGATTGAGATTTTAAGTTCCTCTATATCTCTTTGACTGTTTCATACAATCTAATTCTTTGCTGTATTGTTCATTCAAGGAATCCGTCATATTTCTAATCTCCTTTTTTTTTTTTAATCAATGTCTTCTTTAGAGGTAGTTATTAATTATTTTACTGCAGAGTTGTTTTCAGATTGTGGTTCCTCCATATGTGTCCATATTTGATTATTTATTTGAGATGCTATGAATTCAGAAATTTCTTTTTTTCTTTCCGAAATTATTTCTGCTCTGATTTCCTGTATACCTTTCTGCTGTCATTTGTTTGCTTGCGACGCTGTTAATTCATACATTTCCGCTGAGCTAGTGTCCTCTGCACTTGTGGTGGGGAATTGGGTTTCCCCGTTATATTTCTGTATTAGATTCGTTACTTCAGATGCGATCAATTCAGACATTTTTTTTTAATTGCAGGAATTAATTCTGCTGTGAGTTTCTCTATACCTTTCAGCTGTTGTTTCTTTAATTCTGACGCTGTTAATTCATTCATTTCAGCTGAGCTAGTGCCCTCTGCATTTGTCATAGGTGGGTTCGGGTCCTGAGATTAAATTATGATCTTTGTCTTTGTCATTTCCTATAGCACTGCCCTCTGACCTTTGGTGTAGAGCTTTGATGCAGTTATAACCCTAGCACCTACAGAAATTCAGGTACAGATCTACTAAATTTGAGTTTATCCAGTTATGTCTGGCCTGGGTCTGGCTGTTGTGTTCATCTCCTTCCTGATGCAGCCCTTGACAGTGTACCTGTTGTGCCCCTGTGGCACAATAGTGAACCTATGATGCCCCTTTGTTTTGCCCCTGGCCCATGGAGCACAAGGGAGCTTATAAATTTTCCCATACACTAGCTGGGTCTGGGCTTGGGCTGGATCTGACGGTCCCTATAGAGTTGCAGAAGTTCTCACTCACTCTCCAGGCCTGGGGGCGGGGGCTTCGGAGGGTCACAGGGGTCCATATGGCATGGTAGAGAGTCTCACTTAGGCAGGTGACTGAGTTGTGGTCTGGAGGGGTCCTGCAGGCGTAGGGAAGCCAGAACCTCTCCAACACACTCAACGGGCTAGGCCTGGGGTTGATCTGGGGTCCTGAGAGAGTCGTAGAAGTTCTCACTTATTAGCCAGGCTTCGGGGTGGGGGCTCTGGAGGGTTGTAGGAGTCCAGATGGCGTGTTAGAGGGTTTCACTGATGTGGGTGCCTGAATTTTGATCTTGAGGACTCTCATGTGTGCAGGAAACCTGGAAGCTCTCCCATACACTTGCCTTGCCTGAGCTGGGCTGCATCTCTTTGTTTTATTTTTGAGACAGGGAGAATTTGACAAGATCATTTGATCAGTGCACAGTTCTCATACAGCAGTATGAAAGATGAGATTTCTAAAGGATCTCAGTTATGAAAGATGAGTAGGAATTGATTGGGTAGAACAAAATAAGAATTATAGTTATGGGTGTACAAATGTATTTACCAATGGTAGGAGCAAAGGAAAATTTTAATACAATGTATGTATTTTTAATTGAACATAATAATTTCAATACTTTCTATTCTACTCCCCAGAATCAAATGATTTTATTGCAAGAGCTAAAACATAGTACCTTACATGTTATGATGCATTAGTTCAAATAACTGCATAAACCAAGTGCACTGTAAATGTAGTGATTATATATGGGAAATGTATACTACCAATAATGAGTAAAAATAACAATATATTTACTTAGAACAGCTCAGTATTACAGTTTTTCTTAAAGTAAGGTATACTGAGATAAATATTCTATTTTTTTTTTTCATGTTCTAATATCTTTAATTAAACAGAGATCCCTGTAACATGTCATTAGAGACCATTTCACCCACTGCTCTGTTTGGCTGCTAGCCTCTTATCTCTCTCTTCAGCAATGGTGAGGCGGATTCCTTTTCCTCGTGGAAGAGAAATCCACGGCTTACTGCCTTTGCTGATGACGAAGATGTTGGAGAGCCAGGTGGCAAAGCTCTTGCCGTTGGCATCTTTCACATGAACCACATCAAAAGAACCAGGATGCTTCTCTCTGTTGGTGATCACTCCAATTCTTCCCAAGTTAGCACCTCCGGTCACCATACACAGGTTACCAGTGTCAAACTTGATGAAATCGGTGATCTTGTCAGATGACAAATCAATCTGGATGGTGTCATTGACCTTGATGAGGGGGTCAGGATAGCGAATGGTGCGAGCATCATAGGTGACCAGGTGAGGAATCCCTTTTGTACCCACAAAGATCTTCCTCACTTTGCACAACTTGTACTTGGCTTCCTCAGGTGTAATCCGATGAACAGCAAAGCGACCCTTGGTGTCATAGATCAGACGGAAATGCTCTCCTATCTTGTCAATGCTGATGACATCCATAAAGCCAGCAGGATAGGTTATATCAGTTCGGACTTTGCCGTCGATCTTAATGAAGCGCTGCATGCAAATCTTCTTTACTTCATCTCCTGTCAGAGCGTACTTGAGCCTATTCCGAAGGAAGATGATGAGAGGCAGACATTCTCTTAGCTTATAGGGACCAGTGGATGGACGAGGAGCAAACACACCGGTCAATTTATCTAGCATCCAATGCTTTGGAGCTGCTACTCACTTCAGATGCTTCTTGGGACCACGAGCCATGGCTGAGCCCTAGTCAACTTCACCGTCCTCACTCTGAGACGTGTGGTTCCTTAGCATGGCACCCAGGTTCCTCCCAAATATTCTATTTTTACACAAGTAAATTTTGTAAAGAAATGGGACAGTCAGGGCAGCAAAATTTGGCTTCGATTAAGAAGGAACTGAAGTGTAAATTATAGCACACATGACAATTGTTTAGATGTCACTTTCTGTAAGTAAATAGAGTTTAGATATAAAACTACAGTAAGCACCAATAGCATCACAATAATAGAAAGAAAACAGTATTGTGTCAATATTGCTAAAGGAATTTTCACTTTGAATAATCAAATAAATGGATAAATCTTATTACTTTTTAATGAAGAACATGTGACATAAACTTATAGTAATATTGAAAAGAAACTAATTATAGACTGTAAATTTTGTGGGTTGTGTTAAAATTCACCTAAAATGTGGTAATGTACATTAGAGAAAACAAGTTCAAAGGTTCACTTGATTATTTCACAGAAAAAATTTCAAAATTTTTTGAATAAATTATTTATTTATCATTGTACTTCTTCTAGAAATCGCAAGCAAGTAATTGGGTTTTACCAGTACATTGGCAAGTCTGTGTCTCTGCAGGTTTTGTTATATCTGTTGAGTGGACTGTAGTGATATTTCTCCAAGGAAAATGAAAGTCTAAGAATTTTTAATGTTTCCAAGCTCAAAAAAAAATTTTTCTTCTCCTTAAATCATTGTCTTCCATATGTAGATATGCCAAATTTTGGAAAGTCTTACTTAAATTTTATTTTGCCCATATGTTAATGTCCTATTTGTTTATACACGTTGAGATTGTTTGAGTTCTTCTATTTCAATGGAATAATGTATCCATCCAGCTGAATCTCCTTCAGTTTTTAGTTGTTAGTTACTTTTCCATTTAAATATTTTTGGGCTTCCTTTAGTAGACTGCAGCTATTATATATTTAGCCATGCTTTTGAGTCTTAAAAGAATACATGTATTCCATTGGTCCTAAGAAGCATGCAGAGCATGATTAATAAGGAGAAAACTGCCATATTACAAGTAAATACTTTTTAAGTAAAATGAAGAAAGTTAAAAAGAGTATCAGCATGTTGCTGTTTAGTTTTTCTCTAGATCAAAAACATGTGTATATTTTTCTGTAAATTTAGGCAATAATGACATCAAGATCTTCAAGGGAGTATATTACTACAGTGCATGAGTTATAAAGTAAGATTAGCTTATTTAAACAACAGTCTGGGCTGATGAAGTTGGCAACATTTGGGAAAATAAAAATATTTAGCACTTCTAAATTTTAGTATTCTGATCTAATGATTTTACATATTTAAGAGCAGACCAGTGGGTAACATTCATAAAGCACTTATCCTTTTTATAATTGATTTTAATACTGAGATCACTTTCTTTTGATCATTAAAGAATGCACATTTTAGATCTTAGTATCCTATTTATGTATTTTTATATTTTTCCTTTAGGGAACATTAGTGCATGCATCTTGGCCTAGAAGTTTCAAGGTCAGCATTCCTTCCACAGTGTTAATAGTCCCCAAAGAAAGATAAATATATATTGACAGAGGCTGGAGTTCTAATTCTTTCAGTTGCTGAAGGTCAACAGCCCCTTAGAGGTACTCTCAAACCTTCAAATGTCTGTAGTATAAATTACTGATGAATCACTGTACTTTTCTAAATGGAGGAAACTACACTGAACTTGGAAACCGCCTGATGTGTTCTGTCATCTCACTGATACAGTTTTGAATAAGATGGAAAGGAATTTCAACCCAAGCCTCCTTCAAAAACCTTATGTAAATAATTGTAAAACTAACCATTCAGAATGAATATACTTATAAGAAAGATTGAACAGCACTATTTTTTTACACTGACTTGTAACATTGTTTTAGGATCAAAGTAGAATGAGCTCCCACCTCACATTATATACAATGTTAATATTTCAACTATGTAGTTATTAAAGGTATAAAACCTGGATAAGATTGGAGGTGTGGGAGGAATAATTAGTTAATAAAAACAAAATATGAGCATAAAGTTATTTTCTATTTTTCTCATAATTTTATTGAGAAACAAATAGCAATAAGGTAGTTTCCAATCAAATTAGTATGACAGTTTCAATAATTAATACATTGCATATTGTTTTCTTAGTGGTCAGCTGTTGAACAAGATGCAGACATGATATTCTATTTACAAACACTATTAGAAGAGATCCCTCTATTCATTGAATTAAGAGAATGTACCTGTGTGTCTATCTTAAATATTTTGAATATACAGATAAAAAATGATCACTTGTATCCCCTTTTTTGTTTAGTTTTATAAATTAAATATTATAGGTGCGTGGATTCAGCAAAATATTCCCAAATAGTCCAGTAGTCCATAATACTATTGGGTTTTATGTATATCTGACAGTGTCTGAAGTTGTTGACTTGAGGTTTTTATAGCTCAGTATAACAAAATGGTTTTAATTCTTATACATCTGTTTAATACTTTTCTGCTTGATAGTTAAGACCAGGATAAAGCAAGACCTATGTAATAAGAATTATAGGTTTTGTATCTATTATTTTATTTTTTTAAATATATGCTTTTAACACTTTTTAAATTTCATTTTATTGAAGAATAAATAGCAATGAGACAGTTTCAAATCAAATTAGTAGGACAGATTTAATAATTAATACATTGCATATTGTTTTCATAGTGGTTTTTTTGGTGTATAAGGTGCATACATGATGTCCTATTTACGAACACTATTAGAGCAAATGCCTCTGAATGAATTAAGAGAATGTAGCTGTATACCCATCTTTTTTTAAAAGCTGAATTGTAGTATACTTCCAATATTTACATTGTTCTCTTCCTAGTGGTTATCCATGGTACAAAAAGCAGACAGAATATCTGTTCAAACACTATTAGTGCAAATCTTTCTTCTTATAATATTATGCAAAAGTACTGCATATTTATCCTAACTGTACTGTTTATATAGTATCCCCTTTTTTGTTTAGTCCTGTCAAAGATGGGTATTATGTTGTCATTCAATTTTTATAGGTGCATGAATTCAGCGAAACAATGCAACACAGTCTAGCAGTCCACAATAATATTGGGTTATCTAAAGAAGTTGTTGATTAGAGCCATTTACACCTCAGCTTATTATTATGGCGTTTTTATATATCTCGTTTTTATGTTTTTCTGCTGGATGGTTAACAATGAGATAAAGCAAGACCTATATAACAAAAAAATGTAGCTTTTGTATCAGATGAGGTCGGTCAAGTCCTCTCAGGGTTTATCTTGCAACTCTGTACCTCACTTTGTAGATCTTTTGTCCGTGTCAGCCATGTGGATGAGTCATGGCCAATGCTTGACATGTTTGCTCTCTGTGAAAGCCTAAGAAAATGTTTTCTCTCCAAGTGACTCTCGTTAGGCACACTAGATCATCGATCACATTCCTCTGTGGATCTATAATCTTGATCAAAAGATTTGGGGCACAACAGAGTTAAATGATGTTATTGTATAGGTTCTCCTATGTCCTGAGTCTTCACTGACTATGAAAGGCTAAGGCCAAAATGTTGGCTGCCCTTGCAGCCCTTCTGTTTCTCCAAATTTTGATGTGCAAATTTAGGTTGTTAAGCATCCAGAAGAGAATCTGATTATTACCCTGCAACATGTGCAATTCAGTCTACCCTATCTGACTAAATTCTTTTTAGTTGTTGTTATACGTTTATATTTGTATTTCTTCATTTGATTTCTTATACTAGGGAGACTATATGATATTTGCACATGTGTGTCTGGTTTATTTCACTTATGTGTATATGTTCAAGTGGCATCTGCTTAAATGTAAATACTTCAAGGTTACCATCCTTTATAGCTGAGTAATAATTCATTGTATAAAAATACCACATCTTTTTCAACCATTCCTCTTGTGATGGGCCTCTTGGTTGTTTCCAAGATTGTGCTGCTACAAACATAGGCAAACATATATCACTGTGATATGATTTTTTCAGTTCCTATGGGAAAATTCCCTATAGGGTGATAGCTGACTTGAATCGGATTTCCAGTCCTAGTTTTGTGAGGATTCTCCACACTGATATCCACAATGGTTGTACCAGGATAATTTATATTCCCACCAGCAGTGGAGAAGTGTTCCCTTTTCCCCACATCCTCTCCAACATTTGTTGTTGGTTGATTTCTTTATGATAGCCATTATTTCTGGAGTGAGATATCTCAGTATTGTTTTAACTTGCATTTCATGGATAGTTAGTGATGTGGAACATTTTTTCCATATATTTATTCGCTTATTTAGTTTCATCCTCTGAGAAGTGTGTATTCATCTGAGGTGACCATTTCTGGAGTGTGTTTTTAAATTTGAGGGTCCTAATGCATCTTATTTCTTTATAAATTTTAAAGAGCAGACCTTTGTCTGAGTGACTATTAGGATTTTTTTGAAATTTGTAGGTTGTCTTTTCACTTTGTTAATAATTTCTTTTGATGTTCAAAAACTTCTCAAGAAGAGTTGATCCCAGCTGTTAATTCTTTGAAGTGTTTCCTGTGTGAATAAATGTTTGTTCATGAACTCTTTGCCTACCCCTTTGTTTTCAAGAGCTCTTCCTACTTTCTCTTCTGGGAAATTGAGTGTTTTTGTTTTAATGTTTAGATCTTTAATCTGTTTTGACTTTAGCTTAGTGCATGTTGATAAACCTGGCTCAAGTTTTAGTGTTCAGCATGTGCAAAGCCAGTTTTCCAACACCATATGGTAAAAAGGCTATCTTTCTTCCAGTAAGCATATTTGGCCCCTTTGTTGAAGATCAAGTGGCCGAGTGTGTTCATAGAGACCTCTGCATTTTCTTATCTATTCCTTTGATCCTCAGGTCTATTTTATTGCCAGTACCATGTGATTTTATCACAGTAGTCTTGTAGTATAATTTCAAGTCAGTATTTGTAATGCATCTTGCCTTGTCTTTGTTGCTCAGAACTGCCTTTTCTATTCTAGTTATTTTCTGGTTCCAATAAATTTTGGCCATGATTTCTCTAGATCTGTCAGGTATGTTGTTGGTAGTTTGATAGGGATTTCATTAAATCTGTACAACAATTTTGGTAGTATGGACATCTTTACGATGTTGGTTCTTCCTGTCCAGGAGCAGGGAATATCTTTCCATTTTCTGAAATCCTCTACGATCTCTATTCTTAGGGTACTGCAATTTTCCATGAAAAGATCTTTGACTTCCTTGGTTAAGTGAATTCCAAGGTATTTCATTTTCCTTGGTGCTATTGTAAAAGGTATTGTTTATATTGTTTCCCTTTCAGTGTGCTAGTTATCTGTGCTGAAGAATGCATTTGACTTCTAGTATTGACTTTGATCTTGCTATGCTACTGAATTTGTATATTAACTCTATTAGCTTCTTGCTGGAGATTTTTGGATCTTCCAAGTAAAGTATCATGTCATATGAAAATAATGGTACTTTGACTTCTTGTTTAACTATTCCTTTTATTTCTCTCTCTTGTCTAATGGCCATAAAGTTATTTTCAATGCAAGAATATAGAACAAATTTGAGGCTTGAGACATTCATGTAGCACAGAGTACTAGAAGAAATATAGCAGTACACAATCAATGAGGAATTTGAGCTTGCATATTTTACAGACTCTGATCCATAAAAGTCACAATTGAATGTACTGTATAGATAGATAGAATGAAGAACAATATGTTGCACTTTCTGTTTCATTTTTCTCTTGTGGATTAAATTTAATGAATAAATATAACACATGAGATTTACAACCACAAAAATCATTATCCAAATAAGAATTGTATGTTAATACAGTGAACTTTTATTACACAAACTTAATACCGTAACTATGCTCAGATGTTTTCTTATCAAAATGTTTTCTTTGTTAAGGATATAAATTTTAGTTGTTTGTTATTAATTTAGAATGATCTAATTCATACTTTTACGTAAACATAATGTAAGGTAACATTTTTTGGTTTGAAGCTTGAACTTGTAAACACCGCCGTTGTGTTACAGCCCAAATCCAAGATAGTGTTTCTTATGAAAAATTATTTGTGAAGATTGTGAGAATTAATGTTGATATAAAAAGTTCTTCTGTATGCAAGCCAACTTTAATCTTTAATTATTTTTTTTGTAATTTTTATTCATTTTAATGAGAAAAAAGAATATGATGAAACAGTTTCAAAACTGGTTAGTAGGACATTTATAATAATGAATATATTGCTTATTGTTGTCTTCATAGTAGGTATTCAGAGGCCAAAATGCAGACAAGAAATCTTGTCTCAACAATATTAGTACAAATTTTATTCTCAGTGAACTAAGAGCAAATAGTTGTATATCTATCTTAAACGCTCTTGTGTATATATATATATATATATATATATATATATATATATATTATTTTCCTTTTCCCACTTTTTTCACAACAAAACTATCTTTTATTTATACTTTTGTGAAGTTAGTATTGCATGACACTAGCTAGGTTCATCAGCAACTGATAGCTAACTTTAACCAGAAAGGATGTTCATCTCAGGAGTGAGGTAACTTTGCTTTAGGCACTGGGCCTAGTCCTACTTGAAACAAGTCTAAATATTGTATGCACTTGAATTCAGCAAAATAACCCTATATACTCCAAAAGTACATAATAGTAATGGGTTATTTTCAGAACTAGCAATTGTCAGAAGTTGTTGAGTTGTGCTTTTACATTCTATATCCTGTGGTTATACTTATCTGCTGGATGGTTAAGATCAAGTTAAAAAAAGATCTATATAAGTAAAAATGTAACTTTTCTATCCGATAAGGTCAGTCAAATCCACTCAATATTTACACTAGAATGATACACAGCACTTGTAAATCTTTAGACAATGTCAGCCATCTTGATGAGTCATGGATGTTGTGTGACCAATTTACTCTCTATGAAAGCCTGAGAGAATTTTTTCTCTTTAGGTGATTCTCCTTAAGAGCAATATGTATCATCAATCATTGCCCTTTGTGGCCTCGTAATCTTCTTGATCAGAAAATTTGGGTCCCCCCTGAGATGTGGTATGTGACAGCACAGTTTCTTTCATGTCCTGAGTCCTCACTGACATTGAACAGAAATGTCCAAAATGTTGGCTATCCTTGTATCTCCCCTATTTCTCTAATTTTTGTCTGAAAACTTCAGTTGTTAAACATTCAGAAGAGAAGACTAATGATATTGTTACCTTTTAACAGAGGCAGTTGAGCATAACATTACTGTGTCTGAATATCAAATACATTCTTCATAACAAGAAACTACTTACTGTTTTCTAGCAACCATGGGCATAGAAAAATTTAAATCACTGTATACTGTGAAAAAAAAAAAACAATTACACAGTTTTACACACAAATTTAAAAATCTAACTATATACAACATTTTAGCCTGACAATCCTATGGCATTTTTTCTTGTCTCTTGTTTTCTTTTATTACCTTTTAAAAATTACTTTAAAGAGAATATGGCAATAATTGATATGACATTAGAAGTAGGGTGTCTTTAGATGACCAATATGACAGGTATTTCAAGATATGGTATATACTCCACATGAGTATCCTCAGTGTAGTTGCTTAGTTCACAGGTATCACCATATAGATTTAGTCAGGTTGAGAATTCTACCCATTGACTGCTATGTAAGAAACCTGACTGAGATTCTTAGGACCATAACTATCTTATTTAAATAACAGTATAGTTTTGAACCTGCCATATTTCCTAACTTTTCTCCTCTCTCTCTCTGTCTCTCTCTCTCTGTCCTCTTTCTCTCTTTCTCTCTCTCTCCCTCCCTCTCTCTCTCTATTGTTTAATTCTTAAATTCTCACTTTCCACTTAACTGTGTTATATTTTTCAATTTTTATTTCTTCTTTTGAATTCCTACCCTAGGGAGACAATATGATATTTCCACGTATGAGTCTGGTTTATTTCACTTATGAGTATATCTGCAAGTTGGGTCCCCTTAGAAATGAAGGCTTTTAGTTTTGTTTTTTTTTTTTTTTTTTTTTCTGTATAGCTGAGTAATACTCCATTGTATAAAACGTGACAGGCATTTTCATTGTATCTAAGATTGGGATATCACAAACTGTGCTGCTATAAACATGGCTATATACATATTATTATGATATGATGTTTACAGGTTTTTTGGGAAAATTTCCAGAAGGGGGATAGCTAGCTTGAATGGGATTTCCAGTCCTGGTTTTTGGAGGAGACTCCAAACTGATTTCCATAGTGGTTGTACCAGTTTACACTCCCACCAGCAGTAGAGAAGCATTCCTTTTTCCCTACACTCTCTCCAACATTTGTTGTTAGTTGATTTCTTTATGATAGTCATTCTTTCTGGAGTGAAATGTTGTTTTAATTTGCTTTTCACGACTGGTTAGTGATATGGAGGATTTTTTCATCTATTTATTTGCTTCTTGTATTTCTTCCTCAGAGAAGTGTTTGTCCATCTTGCATGCCCGTTTGTGGATTGGGTCTTTAAATTTTGGGGTCCTAATATATTTTAGTTCTTTATAAATTCCAGATAGAGATCTTTGTCTGAGTGCTTATTAGTCAAGATTTTTTCCATATTTAAGCGTTGTCCTTTCACTTTGTTGCTACTTTCTTTTGACTTGCAAAATCTTCTCAATAAAAGGATGTCTAAGTTGTTAATTCTTTCAAGTACTTCCTGTGGAAGTACTTGAACTGTTTACCTACCCCTATGTCTTTAAGTTTTGCATCTATCTTCTCTTCCATGAGATTTAGTGTTTCTGTTTTAATGTGCATGGTGATAGACCAGAATCTACTTTTAGTTATCAGCATATAAACAGCCAATTTTTCAAGCGGGGTGTATTTCTTCCAGTAAACATGTTTGGCCACTTTTTGAAAGATAAGATGGCTGAGTGTGTTTGCAGTTGGGTCAGCATCTTCTAATCTATTCCACTGATCCTCAGGAGTACTTTTTTTTAGCACTACCATGCTCATTTTATCATAGTAGTTTTGTTGTATAATTTGAAATCAGGAATTGTCATGTGTCCTGCCTTGCCTTTCTTGCCCATGATTGCCTTTGCTATTCTAAGTCTTTTCTCACAGTGAATAAATTTTAGTAATGATTTCTCTAGGTCTAAGAGATACGTTGGTGGTATTTTGATAGAGATTCCATTAAATCTGTGTAACAGTTTTGGGAGTATGACCAACTTCACGATGTTCTCTCTTGCTATCCAGGTGTAGGGAATATGTTTTTATTTTCTAAAATTCTCTACAAGCTCTATTTTCAAAGTACTGTACTTTTCATTGAATAGATATTTTGCTTCATTAGTTAGATTAATTCCTTTGTATTTCATTTTTGGCAGTGTTATTGTAAAAGGTATTGTTTCTCTAATTTCTCTCTCAGTGTGTTTATTATCTATGTAGAGGAAAACTATTGACTTTTGGTTATTGACTTTGTATCCTGCTAAGCTACTGAATTTATATATTAATTTTCATAGCTTCTTGATGGAGCTTTTTGAGTTTTCCAAATAGAGTATCATGTCATCTGCAAATGATGATAATTTAACTTCTTATTTACCATTCTTTTTTTCCAGGAACTGGTGACTGAACTCGGACTTTTGTGCTTGCCAGGGAAGCACTTATTCTACTGAGCCATCTCCCCAGATCGTTATTTATTTACTATTCTTAATCATTTTATTTCTCTCTTGCCTAAAGTCTCTAGCAAATGATCCCAGAATTATATTGTATTGGAGTGAAGATAGAGGACATCCTTGGGTTCTACCTGATCTGGGAGTAAAACATTTCAATTTTTCCCTATTTAGAATTATGTTAGCCATTGGATTCTTATAGATGGCTTTTGTTAGATTGAGGTGGAGTTCAGGTACTTCAATTTTCTTTAGGGCTTTGAACATGAATGAGTATTTAACATTGTCAACAGCCTTTTCTCCATCAATTGAGATGATCATGTGGTTTTTGAATTTCGCTCTATCGATATAGTGTATTGTATTTATAAATTTACATATATTGAACCATCCCTGGGATGAATCCTACCTGGACATGGTGTATATATATTCTTTGTACCAATTTGCTGTATGCTATATGCCAGGATTTTATTGAGGATTGATGCGTCTTTGTTCATGAGGGATATTGACCAGTTGTTCTCTTTTTTAGTTGCATCTTTCTCTGGTTTTGGTATCAGTATAACACATGCCTACAGGTATGATTTTATGAGAATCATTACCTTCTAATTTCGTTGAAGAGTTTGAGACATTTTGGGATCATATCTTCCATAAATTTCTTGTAGAATTCGGCTCTGAATCCATCAGGAGCTGGACTTTCATTTGTCAGTAGGTTTTTTTTTTTATTACATTTTGAATTTCATTGGCTGTTACTGTGTTACTGAGAGTTCTTATATCTTTTTTATTCAGTTTTGGTAATTTGTACCTTTCTGGGAATCTGTCCGTTTCTTGTATGTATTCTATACTGTGAGAGTAAAGGTCCTCAAAATAGCTGTTGATGACCTGAATTTACACAGCATCTGTGTTAATTTCACCTTTTTTATTACTTATTGCTTGAATTTGATTTTTTTCTTTCCTCTGTTTGATGATGTTAGCTAGAGGCTGATCACTTTTATTTAATCCTTCAAGGAACCAGCTTTTTGATTCATTAATTGTTTCTGTTGTTTTCCTTGTCTTGATTGCACTAATTTTTGCTCTAATCATTATAATTTCCTCCTATTTTTAGGCTTTGGGATTGATTTGTTCTTTCTTTTCTAAATGTTTGAGGTGCAGTATTAGTTTTTTATTTGTTCCTGTTTTGTTTTCCTACTGTGTGAGTGCACAGCTCTAAATTTCCTTCTGAGAACAGCTTTCATTTCATCACATAAATTCTGATATGTTTTGCTTGCATTTTCATTGAATTGTAGATATTGTTTAATTTCATCTATGACCCATTGCTTACTGATGAGTGTGTTGTTCAATTTCCATGTATTAATGGTCTTTTTGTGGTTTCTTTCATCATTTTTTCCAGTTTCATTGCACTCTGGTCAAATAATATGCATGGGATAATTTCTGATTTCTCGCATATACATATGCGTGATATATAGAGTAGTATGTGGTCTATTTTAGAAAATGTGCCATGTGCAGCTGTAAAAAGTATGTTTCACTGTTGTTGAGTGGAACATGCTGTATACGTCCCCTAAGTCCATTTGCTTTGAGTTCTGGTTCAATTCTGTTACTTTGCTAATTTTTTATCTGCTTGACCTATCTTTCTGGGATAAGCAGGTTGTTAAGGTCTCCTTTTAATATTGTGGTGTTGAATATTGTTCATGCCTGTTAAGTTTTGTTTTATATTAGTTGTTTGCACCGTGTTTGTTTTTATACATTTATGATAGTAACTTTTTCCTGTTGAATTATTCCCTTAACCAGTATGTAGTGGCCCTGTTTGTTTTGTTTGATAATTCTTGAAGTTGCGACTGTTTGAAAACAATATTGGTACCCTTGCTTTCTTCTTGGAGCATGTCGTATTATTTTCCATTCTTTGACTTTCAGCCTCTGAATTTCTTTATATAATAAATATGTTTCTTTTAAAGAGTATATTGTTAGATTTTTTCTTGTTCTTGTTCTTGTTTCTTTCCTCCTCCTGCTCCTCCTTCTTCTATTCTTCTTCTTTGTCTTTGTCTTCTTCTTCCTGTTATTCCTCTTGTTCTTCCTGTTCTTATTCTTGTTCTTCTTCTTGTCTTCCTGTTCTTCTTCTTGTTCTTCTTCTTGTCTTCCTGTTCTTCTTCTTGTTCTTCTTCTTGTCTTCCTGTTCTTCTTCCTGTTCTTCTTGTTCTTGTTCTGCTTGTTGTTGTTGTTGCTCTTCTTCTTCTTCTCCTCCTCCTCCTTCTTTCTTCTCTTCCTCCTCCTTCTCTTCCTCCTCCTCCTCCTTCTTCTTCTTTCTTCTTTTTGCTGGATCCAGGGATTGAACTCAAGCCATTGTGCTTGCCAGAAAAGTGCTTATTGCACGGTTCCATCTCCCTAGTCCCCCAGATTTTGCTTCTTACTCCACTCTGCCAGTCTATTTCTTTTAATTGCTGAATTGAGTCCATATGTTAATGGTTATAATTGCAATATATTCATTTATGATTAACATGTTATTTACCTGCTGTTGTGTATTGCTTTTTCTTTGGTGTTTAATTGTTTGCACTATTTGTTGGCTTCTTTCCATTCTCATTCATGGAGTTGTGGCCATTTTGGTCCCTCTCTGGAATATCTTTTAGTAGTCTCTGTAGGGTTGGCTTTGACATCATGAAATTCTTTAGTTTTTCTTCATCATGGAAGTATTTCAATTCTCCATCAAACTTGAAAGAGAGCTTTTCAGGGTACAGCGGTGGGGGCTGTAGTTTGTTATTTTGCAAGACTTGTAGTACTTTGCTCCACTTTCTTCTTACTTTTTTGTGTGTATTTTAGACATGTGTCTACAGGGTGTTAAGGGTCTCACTACTAGATCAGACTTGTAGTTATCCACCTGTTTATAATCTCCCAAGAGCTGGGATTACAGACATGTGCCACCATGCCCAGTCTCAGTGCATCCTGGCGGTGAGATTGGCATGGCATTCAAGGGGATTGAGCCCCTGTCCCCTGCACATGCACTCATGCACTTTAATTAGCTGAGGTATTTGGCCTGCCTGCCATGCTCTTCTTGACTTGATGGTTTGTGAAGAAAAATCTTCTGTCATTCTTATGGATTTTTCTTTAAATGTGTTCTGTTTCTTCTCCCTAGTGACTTTTAGTATATTGTTCTTTTGTTGGGTTTCTGGGATCTTGTTTATTATATGTCTGGTTGTGTTTTTAATTGGATTGATGCTATTTGGAGTTCTTCATGGTTTAATTAACTGAATGTTGTTTTTTTCCCTGTATTTGGGAAGTGTTCTGCTACTACTTCTGGCCATATTCTTTTTCCATCACTTGTATTGACTCCTTCTTTCTCATTGGTGCCTGTTAGTTTTCTGTTGTTCATCTTTGCATTGTGTTTCCTGTGATGAATAATTTTTTTTCTGCATCCTAGCTATTTTTAAGAGATTTTTTCTCACCTTTTCATAAGCTGCAATGGTGTCTTCAAAATCCGCAACTATATCTTCTTTTTCATCCAAGCTCTTTTGCCATCTTGTCATTGAGGTATTATTTTCCTGTATAGCTCTCTGAATCTGCTTCATGCATTCTATTTATTTCCTATGATACTCATTCAAGGATTCCATCATTTTATATTCTCCTTCATTTTTTTTATCAGTGTCTTCTTTAGAAGCACTTAATAATTCTTTCTCTACAGTTATCATTTTTTAATTTCAGATATTACTTCTGATCTGATTTTCTCTATACTTTTTTGCATCTCTTTCTTTACTGAGATGCTATTATTCCAGAGATTTCAGGTGTGTGATTTCCAATTTCTTCTATGCTGGTATCTGCTGCATTTCTTGGGTGGGCTCATGGCCTGAGAATGCATTTTGCTTCTTGTCCTTTTCATTTTATATAGCACCATCTTCTGACCTTTGGTAGAGCTTTGGTGCAGTTATTACCTTAGCATGTACCAGTATTGTTTCCCAAGAGAGATTATGTGTTTAACGCAGTCACAGTTTTGTATTTAAAGAACTATAATTAGGAACACTAATAATCATAGTGAAATTTAGCAGTTGAAACACTTTTGTGCCTAGTAGGTTTGCCTTTTAGGCCCTATGAACAAACATTATGAGTGTATAGCTTAGCAGATATTAGATTGCAAATTTGTACTTAAATTAGTTCCCCTAAGTTCTATCTGATCACCTCACCTTTTGAACCTGTAGTCTTCCAGCCAGACTACTTCACCCTGGTTACCTATTGCCCCTTCTCTTAATCAAGAGAGAAAATAGTGTCATAAATCTGGGTCTAGTGAAGTGTCTCAACTTACTGTATATGAATCCAGCACATTTGAACTCATGCAGAAGGGCTTGGCCGGGCTTTGGCTGCTTTGGTATACTTTTTCCTGTTGTACCCATAGTAGTGAACCCACTGTGTCTTTCTGACATGATGTTCTGCTCCTGGATTAGTTGGGTGGATCTCTCCCCTTGTTCTCTGCAGAGAGTTCTGCTGCAAGGTTCAACACATGGCCTATCTGATTGAAGAGGCTCAGGAGACCATGCAGAAGGCATCACTCAAATACAGGGCCTTTGGGGTTGGCAAGGTAGAATCTGGTGGGCGTGAAAGGTCTTATTCACACACCAGGCCTGGTGGCCTGTTGGAGTAGAATCCAGAGAGTGTGCATGGTTCCTACATACGCAGGGCTTTGTGTGTGGTTAAGGTAGAACCCAGAAGGCACAGAAGGTCACATACACATGCCAGGTCTGTGGTGTGGATGAGGTAGAATCCAGAAGATGTGGAAGGTCCCACTCACACCCTTAATTCTTAATAGATCACATGTCAAACATACCTACAAAATGTTAAATTTAATTGTAGAATATCACAAAAATTCATATCAAAATATAATCTTCCTTTTAATTATACCCTCCTTGTACCTGTGTTTTCTACTTGTTTAGGAACTAAATAAAATTTAATCTATCTCAAATAAATTTTTAGAGTTAAATGTATATACCATATTGCTTAAACATCATTCATAAAGGGATCTGGTAAAATTTGTTACATGCATACTGGAGTTATTACACTTTAACACTCTTATTTTACAGTACTACATCATTCTTGAGAATCTAAGCTATGTGTAATATGTGTTATATGGCTTTGACTCCTGAGCCTAAAATGTGTGAGTGTGGTAAAGTGTTGCAGTATCAGTAAATGAAAGTGTCTGGTAAAATGGTTGTCATGAATATAATTTCAGAATTTCCACCCCTGTTTTTACCTTTTCTATACTGCCTACAGTTTCTGATTCCTTCTCAGAACTTATTTTTTTCAGGCTCATTTCCAATCTAAGAATACATGTTGTATTTTATTTGCTTCCTGTTTCAAACATAATTATTTTATGCGTATCTGACTAATGTAAGCATTGTAGTTAAGAAAAAAATGATTCAAAGACTTTTTTTTGTAGGGATATGTGGGTCTCAGTGTGATCCATTCAATGCAAGGAGAAATGGCAGCAGGAATGAGGAAAAGATAGACAAGAAGACAAAACCTGGATTAGGTGGTCACTCATCTACCTGGGTGGTGAGACTACCCCATGAGCAATATGGACATTTATTTATACCTTTGCAAAGTTAGGAACACATGACAAAGGTTGCATGGTGACTATTCACTGACATTAACCAGTCCTGATGCTTTTCTCAGGACTAAGGTAGCTTGTTTGTTTTAGGCACTGAGGCCTAGTCCCACCTACATACATTGGACCAATTTTCCAGGTTCTGTGGCTTCCAACATATCCCCCTTTTTTGTTTTGTTGTCAGAGATGGGTGTCCCATTGCAGTTAGAAAAGCTTTATTTGGAGGAACCTTTAGAGTACCATTTCATACTTGATGTCAGTCCAAAGATATCAGGTACTTGAATTTAGCAGTATAACCATATACTGTCCAATAGCCATAATAGTAGTGAATTATCAGTAGAGCTGGTACTTATCAGAAGTTGTTTGTGACTCGAGCCTTTTATAGCTTAGCACATTCATATGGCATTCCTTTTCATATCGCATGGTTATACTTTTCTGCTGGATGGTTAAGACTAAGTTAATGCAAGAACTGTATAAATACAAATTTAACTTTTCTTATTTGGCGGAATCAGTTAAATCTCCTCAGATTTACCTTGGAAACATATATAGCACTTCTTAGATCTTATGTCAGTGTCAGCCATCTGGATGAGTCATGGCCATTGCTTGATCAATTTGCACTCTGTGAAAGTCTGAGATATTTTTTCTTTCTAGACAACTCCCCTTAGACACAGTATATGTTGTTGATAACTTTCCCCTGTGGTGCCATAATCACCTTGCTCAGAAAATATGAGACACAACTGAGTTACAGAATGTCACAGAAGAGGTTCTCATTTGTCCTGAATCCTCACTGACCTTGAAGGGCTAGGGCCAAAATATTGGCTCTCTTTTTAGTCCATTCATTATAGATTATGTCTAGGTTTTCTCCCAAAGCCTCATGCAATCATTGGGTAGCTTTTGAAGTTTGTGATTGATTACTGTGGGAGTGAATGCTGCCTCTTCCCTGGGGCAGGTAATTTGCATTACAGTGTAAGGAGGGATGTGTTGCTAGTTAGCTGCCTGAGCTGCTTCTCCTCTTCTCTTGGTTCTTCTTGCTTTTTGTTGCTGCCATGAAAGGTTATTCTCTGCCATGCTGCTCTGCCTTGGAGCCATCTGAGTATGGACTGAAACCTCCAGTAACTGTGAACTAAATAAACCTTTCCTTACCTAAGTTTGAGTGTTGGGTATTTTGTCTCAGCAATGAGAGAAAAGTAACTAAGACACTATCTATCTTTCTAATTTTTGGTCTTCAAATTTTAGTTGTTAAACATTCAGAAGAGAAACATTACTCTGTAACAGAGGCAGTAAGATGAACATTACTATCTATCTGAACATAAAACACCTTAGACATAAAATTGAACTGTTATTTTCTGACAACAATGGATATTCTAATATTTAAATCCCCATAGAATGTTAAAAGACAATATTTACATACTTACAGAAATTTAGAAATCAAAACCACCAACATTAGTTGGAATATAGTTACATATAGAAGCAGCTTCATAGAAACACAATATAGTTCCTTTTCAGATGAAAAGTGCATCCTCAATTCTTTTATTTTCTGTTCAAAATGTTGTTGCAAGGGTGATTTTATTAATTTCTCAGAGGTCCTGATCAGATCAGTCATTCTAATACCTCTGAACTATTGTAGAAAAGTTTTCAAAGTTCAGGTGTATCTTATAAAATGATAACAAAAATATTTTAGTTCTGAGGTGGTTGGCTACTGTATATTTATTTTTCCTGTAGCTTTAATATACAATTACATTTTCATATTTTCCTTATATTTTAAAGAAAAAGACAATTAAAATTTTCACTTGTTTTTTAATTATTATTATTTTAATGTATTTAGTTGTTACAGGGTCTCACCATTCATATTGGGCTCATGATGATCCTCTTATTCTTTAGCCTCCCCAGTACTGGGACTACAGGCATGTACCACCTTGCCTGGACTCTGGCTGGCTCAGCCCTATTGTGCGGCATGTGGTGCCAGAGATTTAACCATGGTCCCTGCACTTGCCCAAGTTTGCCTAAGCAAGTGCTTTAGGCTGATGAGTTATCTTGTCAGCCTAAAAGTGCATTTTTGAAAGATAAGTCCACTTTATCATTTTCATTGCCTAAAAGGCAATGCACTTATCAATGTGTACTATTAGTTCAGCCCAAAGTCAATTTGCAAGTTTCATTATTTCTTAATTTTTAATCTTTAGAACCTGAGATATTCTCAGTTAGGTAACTTCAATTTTTAGAATGCCAAATATTTTTTAAAAAGATGTGTGCATCCACACATTTTAGTAGCTTCCAGCTTTAGTATTCTAAGTTACATAAATATTTGTGAATCGATGGTATATTTTTCATAATAAATAGGTAGTGATTAACATACAATGAATCAATCTTTCTATGATACATAATTAACAATATTAGTTTAACCCTATGTTGTGCTGCAATGCCCTTCTCTTTACCTCCCCAGGTCCCAACTTAAGTATGTAATTCTATTTGTTTTTTCTTATATTCCATGACATGTCCATACAATGACTGTATTCCATTCTGCAGACTGTGAAAGTGTTCAGTACAAGGCAGATGATCAGTACTTCATTGTTAGATAAAAGTTGGTCCTAGAGTTTATCTTTGTTTCGCATAATAATTTATGTGCTGAGTCATGATTACTTAAGGAATATTCTTGACAACTGAGAACAATGACAGCTGATTTAGGTTAAGGTTTGTTTTATCTATAATGGGCAGAAAGAGTGATCACCTCCCACCAAATGGTTTCAGATTCTGAGAAGTCTGGCCAAGCCATAATTTAAAAAATTACCAGTGTTCACTTAAATAATGACGCAGGTATTTCCAAACACTATGCATCACATAGAGCTCAGCTTACAGTCAGGGCTATTTGTAGCATTTCTACTCACCTGGCTTCCTCTTGCTGTCAGCTTTTGAGAAGAGTATATGCATTGCATGTAAGTAGTCTTTCCATAAAGTTTTCTGAAGATGTCAACATAGAACTCAAAATTCTACTACATTTTGCCCAGATGCTTTACAGCATAGATTCACTTTTTAAGTCACAATAAAAAATTTTGGTGAATACTTCTAAATACTTTCATATGCAGTTGAGTGTTTATATAGCTGTAGATGGTACATACAATTTGATTTCCTCACTCTTTATAGCCTAGAAAATATATCTCTTTTTTCATATTACTTTTTACATAAAGCCTAGAGATTATCATTAATATACTTAACAATAGTGATCCTAAATAAATCACTTACTGAAGAGAAGGAATTATACTTTGTAGAAGAAAAGTATACCACGG
>PVKA01021526.1:0-38556 GCA_004027165.1 Ctenomys sociabilis | reverse complement strand
AACCTGTCCCACCACCAATAGTGCTGATCTTGCCTCTCATAGAATTATGTAGAAGCACCGCGTTATCTAACCCAACTGTACTGTCTATACACACACAGGATGATTTTTTCTTTCTACAACCCTTCCTTTGTCTATACCTGTCAAAAGTGGGCACTCCGTTGACATTCAACTACCTTAGGTGCTTGAACTCGACACCACATGGAGCAGAGTTCTTCAAGTCCTACACGAAAACAAATTCCAGCCCTTTTCTTCTTTTAAAATAGAAAGAAGTTGTACTTCTTCAACACATTGAGTTTCTCTGGTTTTGGCAAACCCTTGAGCAGAGCAAGTGCTATAGGAGTATTAGAAGCTAACGCTAACATTGCTACTATTAAGCATCATGTGAGTGCGTTAGTGGAGCCTGCAATAAGAAACACTTATTTCGAACTTAAGAAGAAGCTCGGCCTTGCTTCTTGCTGCTGGGGAGCCTTGCTGAGTTAACTGTGCGGTCCACTGCTCTGTGACCTACTGACCAGCAATAGGAAACAGTACAGGTTGAGTTTAGTTTGGGCTTACATTTTTATTAGTGGCCCTTGCTTTAGCATAGCTCAAAGACATTTCTTAAAATGGTAACTGAATAGGCACCTTATCAGACAACCTAGGCCCTGACTAGCCAATTCATCTCTGAGGGATGATGCAAAGGCATTTTTATTTTTCATAAATTCTCTATTTTTTTTCTTCACTGAAACATTTCCACCCCCATAGGAATGCCTCAGTGAACAAGTGGCACTGAGACATCCGTGAGGGGGTGGAAATGTCATGTATTTTGAAAATTTCTAGGTTCATTTCTTGCTTGGGATGTTGTATCACAGCTTGTATGATGTTTCCAGGCAAGGAAGAGAAGAAAAAATGTAAGCGGTTTCTGTATCACATATGTTTGCAGCTGCTTTTAGAACTGTGTTAAAAGAAAAGACTAACTTGGGGTGGAGACAAAAAGCGAAAGAAAAAGAAAAAGAAAATGGATAGCCTTTTCTTTAAGAATTATACAGAAGACTTTGACCTTTATGAGTAGAACTTTGATTAGTGTTCAAATACAGCATCAGAAATAGACAAACTTGTGTATATAAAGTATGGTTATACCCCTGCCATGTTTCTTAGCTTTTCCTCTCGCTATCTCTTCATTGTTCAATCATTAAGTTCTCACTTTCCATTTAACTTATTATAACTTTCAGTATTTTTTCTTCTTTTGAGTTCTTACACTAGGGAGACTATATGATATTTACACATGTGGGTCTGGTTTATTTCACTTATGAGTGTATCTTCAAGTGGCACCCAATTAAATATGAAGGCTTCAAGTTTATCATTCTTTATAGCTGAGTAACACTTCATTGTATAAAAACACCACATCCCTTTCATCCATTGCTCAGGTTACAGGCATCTTGGTTGTTTCCAAGATTTGGCTGTCACAAATGGCACTGCTGTGAACATAGGTGCACATATGTCACTATGATTTGATGTTTTCAGTTCTTTTGGGAAAATTCTTAGTAGGGGGGATAGCTGGATTCAATGGGATTTCTAGTCCTAGTTTTTTTTTAAGGCAGATGGTTAAGGCAATGGTTCTGAGAGTATCTGTCAGTTGTTTGAAACTAGTAGTTAATTGGTAGGATTCTGACTCTGACTAACTATAGATGATCAACTATAGATACCTGAGAACCAAGCAACTGCACCAAGGATAGCAATGTGTAATACTAGGGTCATGCTTAGACTGCCTGTCATTCTGATCTTCTAAGTGTGTACTGCTTCTAATGTCATATCACTTATTGCTATACTCTCTATCAAATTGTTTGTTTTTTTAAAAAACAAAAGTAATAAAAAAGAGACAAGAAAAAAATGTGTAGGACTGTCCTGCTACAATGTTGTATATGGTTAGATTTCTAAATTTCTGTGTAAAAATCTATAGTGGATTCTTTTCTATTTTATTATTTTATTTTTCATTTTTTTCACATGCCATAGGGTTTTAAAGTTCAGCATATCAATGACTGTTGGAAAATACCTGTTTCATGATAAGTCTAAGGTATTCGGTATTCAGACAGATAGTGATGTTAAGCTCAAATGCTTATGCTTAGGTTAATATTATCATTAAGCTTGTCTTCTGGAGCATTAATGACTTAAGTTTGCAGACTAAATAAATAGAGCTAAAGAAGGCCTACAAGGACAGCCAACATTTTGGCCCTAGCCTTTCAAGGTCAGTGAGGACTCAGGACATAGGAGAACCTGCACTGTAACATAGTATAACCTAATGGTGTCCCAAATTTTCTGTTCAAGGAGATTATGGGGCCACAGAAGAAAGTGATCAATAATGTAGAGTGTGCCTATGGGGAGTTAATGGAGAGAAAATCATTCTCTCAGGCTTTCACGGAGAACAAATTGGTCAAGCAATGGCCATGACCTATCCATATGGCTGATACTGACAAAAGATCTACCAGGTGCTGTACATGTTTTCAGGGTAAACCCTGAGGTGACTTGACTGACCTTGTCAGATACAAAAGTTCCATTCTTTGTTATATATGTCTTGCTTTATCTGGATCTTAACTATCTAGCAGAAAAGTATAAACATGAGGCATAAAAAGTAAGATCACATTAATAAGCTGAACTGTAAAAGGCTCAAGTCAACAACTTCTGACATCATCAGTTCCGTGAATAACCCATTACTATTATGTACACTTGGACTATATTGGCTTATTTTGCTGAATTCACACAACTACACTATTTGAATGACAATGGAATACCCATGTCTGAAAAAACTAAACAAAAAAGGGGTATACAAATGAAGGTCCATTTTTTTTGTGTGTGTTTCTGAGACAGGGTCTCACTATGCAGTTCAGGCTGGCCTTAAGCTCACTTTGTAGCCCAAGCTGGTCTTGAACTCACAACAATCCTCCTGCCTCAGCCTCCCAAGTGCTGGGATTACAGGCCTGTGCCACCATGCCCGGCCAAAGGTCCATTTTTGTAATGAAATATATATATATATATATATATATATATATATATATATATATATATATGCACAAAATGAGATATACAGCTACTTTCCCTTAGTTCAATGAGAATAAAGGTTTATACTAATAGTTTTTAGACAAAATATCATGCTTGCATCTTGCACTCTGAATGACTACTATGAAGACAACATTATACAATGAATTAATTATGGTAACTATCCTACTAACCTGTTTTGAAACTGTTTCTTTGCTATTTTTTCAATAAACTTAAAGTATAATAATAAAAAGACTTAGAAAAAAAATGGGCAAACTGCCAGGCATGGTGACGTATGCCTGCAGTCTCAGCACTCAGGAGGACTGCCATGAGTTCAAGGCCTCGTCTACATGGTGAATTCAGACTGCAACAGAAAGGGGGTTGGGGAAGGTGACAAATTGTCAATATCTCTGAATGTTTTCATTATTTTAAAATTATTAAATTCATATCTAAATATATTACGAAAACATGTAAAACCTATTAAACACATTACACAAAATGCCTCAACTTTTAAATGTTTTCCAAATGATTTATCAATGGTTTTTATACCATTTTAGTTAAAATCATAGTAAATATTCAAATATACTTAAAGATCTTTCTATACCTACATCACTTTTAAAGGTTTTATGCCTTTCCATCCAAATTATGTGCAGATGCTTAATCAATTTCATTGTTAAGGGCTATCTTACATATTTGAAACATTGAAATGTAGAATTATCATTTATCGTGTCAACCTAGTTGAAAGCTATAAAATATCAAAATATACCTTTTAATATTCTACACTAGTACTCTATATCAGAATCACATTATTAGCAAAACATAAGGAAATTTTTCCAAGTGTTTATTAAAATGAATGTTTATGTAATATTCTAAGCCTATCAAACATATACTTAAACTTACGGTGTTTTATCATTTATTTATTTATTCATTTATTTATTTAATTGGTGCAGGGTCTCACTGCACAGCTCGGGCCCTTGGTGATCCTCTTGTCTCAGCTTTCCTAGGGCTGAGAGTACAGGCAGGCACTGCCACACCCGGTTTCAGTAGCCAGCAATGCCCGGGAGCAGCAAGGCATGTACCGGGGATCGAACCTGGGTCCTTGAGCTTGCCAGGCACTTAGACCACTGAGCTATCTCCTGGTCAAAAATCTAATTCTTTTGAAGTATAATTGTCAAGAGAAGTGTAATTGAAAAATCAAGTATAAAACCTGCAAACTGGAACTTTAATGGCAAACATATTTTCGAACTTTACACACCAGGGTTATTTGTGATCATGAGTGCAGAGAAGTGCAACTTTATCAACACTGGGAATGAATAGGAAGATGCGCTGCTTAGAGTACTCCATATATCCCATGACTTATTTTTTATGATTTATTTAATGAAGCCAAGAAATCCTTCAAAGTACTCTTTCATTTTCTAAACACCATTTCCTAAGTCAAAATACTTGTGAATGATTCTTTCAAAGGGAGCCACTTTCTTCAGGAAAATCAAGATGATTTTCTCCCATGATTTGCATGGCAGAAAATATGAATTGTGTATATATATCTTTAAAAATTACTTTTGATTTTTATTCACATACATTTGCAGTACATACTAATTATAATCTCTGTGGATAATTGGTACATGCATGGAACACATTTCGATTCTTTTTTTGCCCCTTCTCCCTCATCCCCCATTTTACTTCTCCAGCATCAGAGTCTCTAATTTATCCTGTAACACTTTAAAACATTCATTACGCTGTATACAGAGTGAAAAACAAACCAGCGCACAGTGTAGAGTGGACACTAGTTTTTGCTGGGAGAGTGCGTAGGGGCTTCCAACACAGGAGCCTGCGAACTGTTATGGTTGGAATGAACCTTGGATAAGGAAATGGCCGGAACAACATCTTATTACCAGGGTGCGCTTGGCTTCCCTGGGCAAGAATCCGAATTTGCATCAAGGACCACTAAGAGTAGAACAAGGGTACAGTCACTACTTTAGGCCTTGCTAGTTGGAGATTTCACCAATAATCCAACTAGGAGCAGCACCCTGTTGATTGCTCAGGCAATTTTATCTACTTATTATGACCTTAGAAATTGCTAGACAGCCAGAGCCCTAGGCAATCTTTTCACAGCCTTTCTGAAGTTCAGAGGAATCCTTCCACACATTTTGAAGGATAAGTACTTTAAAATGTTGGGATAGACAGAGACTTTATTTTAGCTGGGCTTCTCTTGGTACTTGCCTAGTAAGACATTACACTTATCAATTTCTTTATTCCACACAGTAACACAGAAGGTTAAACCTAATTATCTTCTATTTGAAGATAAGAAATTTAAACTGAGATAGCTAAATTATGCAAGGTGATATATGCCAAACGGGGTGGAATCAGTGATGAATTTCAAGCCCCATCCATCCTGTTACTGCTCACTGTTAGCTCACTAGAACCAGAGGAAGCAGGACACTCAGTACAATAGGTTCCATACAAGGGATGTATACTTTCAAAATCAGTCTATAAATTATAAAAATCAATGGGAATATAAGTTTTAATTAAAGTATATGTACTGGTTGGTAGATTGGGTCAACTTGAGAAGTTTAATTAAGTGACTCAGCAAAGGCCAGGATCCTTAGTTTCTAAACATCCTTATGCTGTGCAGGAGGAGGGCATGGACACTGTGTGGGTTCTGCACCAGCCCCAGGGCAGCTTGTTTATAACATAGGAGGAGGGGAGAGAGAGGGCGGATAGAAGCCATAGCTGCTGCCCTTCCCTTTGCTCTTTGCTGATTTCTGCTGCCACTAGCTGTTACTCTCTGCCATGTGCTTCTCTGCCTGAGAGCCAGCTGGGCATAGACTGCAACCTCCACAAACTATGAGCTAAATAAACCTTTCTTTCCTTCATTTTGTGTGTTGGGTGTTTTGTCCCAGCAATGAGTGAAAAGTAAATGAGATAGTATAACTATGTTATTTATCATTTATAAATAAAAGGAGGCAAATCTTTAATTTTCCATTTGTATCAGAGATCAGTAATCTCAAAATTCATAAGACATGGTCCATTGTTAGTAAAAATGATGCAGTTTTGGCAAATGTGTGTATTTAGTACTGTTTCTAAGTAATGTACATGTTATGTTAAATTATGTTTGCTGTCTGTCGTATCAAAAATAGGAAATGAAGATTGATCAAATATTTGAGGCAAAGTTTTATTTTCCTTTTCTTCTTTCAGTAGAACATTTTTGATGTCCCACTGCACAGCCCAGGAGGATATGCTGCTTCGTGTCGATAATTGGTACATGCACATAGCACATTCCAATTCCTTTCTTACTTCCCTTTTAGTAATCTTTATTATTCTAAAAGAATTCTGCTTACTTATATAGTCTCCTATCTCTGTTATGTGGGAAAAATAAACCTATAGGCCTCAGAATACCTGTGAGGGGATTTAATCTCTCCCTGTATATTCTGAATGTCAATCTATTATCTTTTTTTAAAAAATGCATTTAGTACAGAGACTACAGGAATTCATTTATTTTATTTTTGTTTTGCTAGCATCAGCGTCAATAAGCCATCCTCTGAGAAAGAAAAAAATAATCATAATTGCTATAGTGTTTCTATAAATCCATTTAGTACATTACTAATCTCTAGACGATAAGGGAAAAAGAGTGCGCTTCCATGTTTCTATCTTTATAAAAACACTCTCAGCCAGACTCAACTTACCTGATTTGCTAGATTTCATAGAGCTGTTGAAGGCACGTAGATAGTTAGCATCTCTGCATCTATAATCTCTTCAGTGTGAATTATGTACACATCAAAAGTCCACAGATTGTCCCCAAATAGGGCTTAATTGTGGTCCATTATGCTGTGCTGTAATCTTTAGATTTTACTTCTGGATCAATGGAGCTAAATTAGGGAGCATCAGTTGGTGCCCTTAGACTGAAGATCATCCTTAACTGTGTGTTCAGCACCATTAGGCTGCTCATAAAGCAGTCACTGATAAACATGTGGGACAGGCTGAGTTTATTGCATGTATTTGTTGGATATTTGCAACATGGTAAATATTCCACCTGCTCAAGCATACTGCAGATGCACAGAGGAAAAAAATCTGTCTGATCCTAGGATAAAGACACACAAAAAAAGCTATACTACAGTAAGTACAAAGGTAAATTTATGGGGGCCGATAATGGAAAAGTCATTTATTTAATAATTTTCATCATTATAAGCATTGTTTCCATTGCAGTTACAGATAACAGATGGGGGGACCAGCCAGATAGCTCAGCAGATAAAGTGCCTGCTTAGGCACGTGGAGGGATGCGCTATGCCAATTCCACCCCCAGAGCACACTAAGGCAGTGACTGAAACTGGGCTTGATGGTGTGTACCTGTAATCCCAGCCCTGGGAGGCTGAAAACAGGAGGATCCTACGAGTCTGATCTGTGTGGTGAGATCCTGTAGAGCCTATTCTAAATGCATTTTCTTTAAAAAAGATAATAGATTGACATTCAGAATATTCAAGGAAAGATTAAGTCCCCTTACAGGTATTCTGAAGTATATAGGTTTATTTTTTTCCTACTTAACAGAGATAGAAGAGCAGAATTATGTTAAAATACTAAATATTTTAAAGAGAATAAAAATTAGTAATAAAAACCATTACAAATGGGTACAGAATTTCACTAAACAATAGGAAGTCAACAATAGTTATTATATTTCATATTGTTGCCTTTGAATTAGTTGTTGGTGTTAGATGATGTAAGCATGCAAAATTAGTCAAAAAAGTTATGAAAAATTAAGAAGAATAGAGAAAAGATAGAATTGACTGCTCCTTTCAATATACCAGCAGAAAGCAGTAATAAAATTAAGCAAGCTATCATGCATATGTATATAGATGTTTCTTTTTCCCAGTAATAGATGTTTGAAATTACTAATTAAAGCAAGAAATCAGGCTGGCAAAATGGCTCAGTAAAGTAAAAACTTCCCTGGAAAATGCAAGGATCTGAGTTCAATCCCAGGTTTTGCCAAAACAAAACAAAAGAAATAAAGCAAGAAATCTCAGCAACAGGTGATGTTTCCAAACAGTCAAATATTCAATAGTTTTATGTCATTTTAAAATTGATTACATTTGAAGTTTGTTTCTTTTAATTTCTAGTCATAAAATCTATTCACTTTCACTTAAAAATTATTTTTTTCTTAATGTCTTGTCTTATATTGCCAGACAGAAAGATTTAAAATCTGTCAAAAATTAATACCTTTAAACCAATGGTTTTATGATGAAATAATTTAAACTTTAAAACTTTCTAAACTTCATGGTAATATATTTTGAGTACATGGTGTTACACTGTTAATAAAGGCTTACAATCACATAAATTTACTAATGTTAAATCCCTCTACCACATTAGTGTTTCAACCATACCTGTATTTTTAATATCTAAATCTATAGTTTTATTATGCTGAGATCAATATTTTCCATGTTTATTTTCTTCAGTGACTTTATCATGAATGGATTTTGGATAGTGTTGAAGGTTATTTTGCATCTACTGAGATGTTCAGTAATTTTTTCACTTGCTTCTCTTTATGTGATGAATTATGTTTATTGATCTGCACACCTTCAACCATCTTTGGATACTGAGAATGAAGCCTACTTGGTTATGATGTATGAAATTTTCATGATTTTTACAATTGTTTCTAGTACTATAAACTATACAAACATTATGGAAATCATTGTGGAGAGTCCTCAAAAACTAAAAATATAAATTTCATTGATCCAATTACTCCCTTCCTTGGTACCTACATAAAAGCATTAACATTATCATGTTATAGGGTACATGCATAACCATGTTTGTAGAAGCAAAATTCATAATAGCAAGATCGTTGAAATTGCCTTGACTCCATCAACAGATGAAAAAAATAAGGAAAGCGTGGTAACTAAACAAAATAGAGTAGTGCACTGCTGTAGCGGAAAATAAATTTGAAGTAGTTATAGGTGAATAGATGCAACTTGAAAACATAATGTTAAGTGAAATAAGTCAGATAGTGACGTTCAACTATTGCAAGGTTTCTCACCTATATATACCTGCGAAATTAGCGAGAGGTTAAAATACTTCTCCAAATTACCTATTGTGTTGTCTGAAAAATATTGCAATATATAAGCTAATCTGTTTCATTTAACTAACAGTCTATCTTACTTCATTAAAAAGAAAATGTGTGCACATGCAGGCACCATAGTCCAATCTCCTGAGTGCCATGTTGCCCCCTCTGGGGCACGCTGAGACTGTGACTGAGATTGGGCGTGGTGGTACAGCTGCAATCCCAGCACTTGGAAAGCTGAAAACAGGAGGATCACTACGAGTCTGATCTGTGTAGTGAGACCCTGTAGGCCCTGTACTAAATACATTTAAAATAAATAAATAAATGGAAAGAAAATTTGCGTTATTATCTGTTTTCCTAAGAATCTTAGTGATTTATGCTTTTTAATTTGTAATAATTTTAAGAATGTGATAAACAGTCTAATATGTGTGTGTGTATGATTTAAAAAATGTTTCAAGATCTGTTTATTAAAGATGTTTAAGACTTACAAAAAGGGCCAGGGTAATATTAGAAATGACCCACTTTTCCTGTGGTAGCAATCAATCACAGGACTAGAACAGCGTAAGTCTGCAAAGGATCATGGTAGGGCCACCCATGGCCACAGAGACATCTCCAGAATGGCTGCTCTGCTCCTTTTTATTCAGGGTCCCCAGGTACTGAGGAGGTCCTGCCACATGTCAGAAAGCCAGAGCAATGACACAAAGCTTCCTGAAAGGACCACGTGAGCCTTCCTTCTAAGAACAATTGCCCCCCCCATGTGAACTAGTTGCATTGCTTGCTTGCATTACCAGGTGGCTGATAAAGGGAGTCCCCTCCTAACAATGAAAGGGACAATATATAATATAGTTAATACTAGCATTGTCTATGAACATTTACCAGAACATATTTATTTGCACTTGCACTGGTATTCTATTAAACAAGAAATTACCAATACCTTTTTAAAAGCATTCTGAGATTTCTGTCATCAAATACAGATTTATAAGTTGAATATTGCTCTCCCTTTAAATGATATGAAAACTAGCAGAATTTGTTTATTAGAATTTCATAAATAGAGAAAATTGACCTCAAGCAAACACTGAGTTCTACTTTCCTGGAAAATCTTATTATAGCTGTTCAATCATTACTTTGTAATAATGTCCTTCTTCTTCCATCTGTGTAATTTATAATTGTGGAAGATTTCATCAGACCATGACCCAAGATGTCTTTAGAATCATTTAAAACTTTTGCTAAGTAGAAGCAGCTGCTATTTCTTTACCATAACTGGCTCAAGATCAGTGAGGGGTACTAATGAGACTTACCATACTGTAAAGAACTTATAATTCCTTTTATAACATTGAGACCAAGGAAAAATACTTTATGAATCAATCAACTGTTTGAACACCATAAACATTTGGGCTTTCTGAAACATTAGACTCTGACTGCATTACTCAAATGTCAAAATAACAATAGCAGCAATGGGAAAGCCTTTTCTGCCTAACTGGATAGTTTCCTAGAGATAAGGTACAAGAATAAGAGAAAAATATGAGGTAGCGGAGGCTTCACTCTGTAAAAAGCACCTTTTGGGGAAGATTGCACTATCTTCAACTTGATGTAAGAGCCCCTGTTTAACATTTTCCTTTGAGAACCCCTATTTTCACATCATTTCTCCTCCTTTCTGTTAAATCTGATGTGGTAACAGATCAAAGAAAGAAGATGGGTTTTTACTTTGTTTCTTTTCTAACTGAATTCATCTGAGAATAAATCAAACATGACCAAAGTTAGTGTACTTACTCATTTTAAGTTCCTAGACTGTGTTGAAATACTACGTTTTTCTTATATTATTAAACCTAATATGTTTATTATTTCCCTTATCTTCATTTTTAGAATACCAAAATTCAGGTTAAATACTTGATAGTAGATAAACTGGGCTACAAAGTAAGTCTCAGACATGAAAATAGGCATCTTTGTTTTCTCAGAAAAACGTTTTTTTAAAGCTGGGGAGATAGCTCATTAGAATAAGTGCTTGCCAGGCAAGCACAAGTTCCTGAGTTAAATCTCCAGTACCCAGTACCACAAAAAAAAAAAAAAAAAAAAAAAGTTTTTTAAATTATTACATAAAAAACTTTTTTTTGTTCAATAAAAAGATCACAAAAAATAAAATATAAACATTTCATAATAGCTTGTTTAGTAGTTTTATCTAATATGATACCTGTTAGAAAATAGCTCTTCAATTAACAGCTTGGCTCTTAATATTAATATATTGATTTTTAATGGACTCTATTCCTTGTTAGATGAAGAAAAGTAGTCCAAAGGGACAGAGGAATATATGTCCAGCTGCAAAAAGTACATCTAGCAAAAAAAGAAAAGAAAAAAAAAAAAAAAAAGATTTCTGGTTCCTCAAAAAAAAAAAATTAAAGTACATTTGGGAAGGGCACAATTTTTGTACACCTAATTCACGCATCTGAGTTTCTCCAAACAAACTCAAAAATGATGTGGGAGATGTATTTTTCAGCAAAATGTGGCTCTTTTTCATCTTCTAGTTCTTTTCTCATCCTTCCATCTCCATGTGAAGCCTATATTGAATATTCACCAGGACCTGCCATCTAGAGATCCAGAGCTGTCTGCTCCATTCTCATCGCTATCAAGGACCCGTCACATCAGAACTAAAGTAAATAAGGTACACTTGTGACAGGTGGAAAAGACTATGGATAACTGAGTTTGCAAAAGCTGGTGGCCCAAAACCTGCTTTAGAGAACAAAAGAAACAAGAGTTGGTCAAGCTAGAATGGGCTGGAAGCTGCCTTGTGGCTGGGCAAGCATCACCAGTGTTGGAAGAGGTAAGCGTGCGTGCTCAGCGAGGCGGGGAACCAGGGCACCTGGTAGGGCCACAGAACTGCAGCTCTGTGAGTCTGCAAGGTGTAGACATCAGGAGAGTGTGGCAAAACTGAGGGCAAGGGCTAGCCAAGTAGCTCAGAGGATTAAAGAATCTGCAAGCATGCTCAGGGGCCGGGGTTCCAACCCCTGCCTGCCCTGCCAGCCCCTCTACCAGGTGCCCTGAGCCAACCATGGACTCTGAGCATGATGGCACATGCCTGTAATCCCAGCTCTTGGGAGGCTGTAAACAGGAGAATCGCTATGAGTTTTACCTAGTAGTGAGACCCTGAACACTCTGGACACCCTTCCCTAAAATACAAAAAAAAAAAAAAGCAAAATAAAAAACTAGACGGTAAAAGTAGTGGATACTAGTTTTGCCATTTTTGTTGACTGTGAGTTTGAACAATCACTTATAATTTCTTCATTGTTAAGTGAAGTAATTCTTTCCACCAAGAATTCTTCATTGTAAAAATTTGACTAAACAAAAAATTAAGCAATTAGCATGGTGACTTACACAGAAAACACACATTACATTTTTTTAAATTACAAATACTGTTTTTTACTAGAGGAAGAAATGATCAACATTTTAAGAATTTACATAGAATGTTTAAATACCACGGTTATGTGTTATATGTATGTAAATGCAATTAGAAATGGTGCATATGTATTTTGTTCAAAGAATTTATAAAACTGAAGGAAGTACTCAAGCTCCTAACAAACTCTCTTGATATAATCATGTCTCTAAACACCAATTTATGAAGGAAACTAAGATTCTATCAATGATTTATCTTGGACAAAATATACTAAAAAAATACAATGATATTGGCCTGTGGAGATAGCTCACCAGCATAAGCCTAGCAAGCACAACATTCCAAGTTCAATTCCCAGCACCACATGCCATGCCAGCTCCAAGGTGGCATATTCCTATGATCCCAGCCCTGGGGAGGCTGAGACAGGAGGATCACTATGATTACAAACTGTGTAGCAAGTCCGTGTACCAATGAAATAAAATAAAATAAATAAAAATAAAATGTAAAATAATAAATACTTTCTCTGTTCATTAATTTAATTCATTGCAGATTCTGGGGAATACGGCCATATTTGTGCTCCTATGCAGAATTCATGAACAGATTCAAAATTTTGCCAAATGCTTCTGTCCATGAATACAAGCATATGTGAATGGAGATACTGTTTTACTGAATTCCTTCATAGGATACTGATGTTTGATACAAGCAAAACCATGGCAGCGTTGGGTGTAGCACTCGCCTAATGTGTCAGAAGAAGGGGCTGCATCCCCAGCACAACAAATGAAGAAAGCAGTTATGCATAAATAAGTGGATATTCATGTTAATCAGCAACTTATTTAAATTTTTAAGGAAAAGATAAGTTATGCAAATTGTTGGATATTTCATGTTGATCTTATTTCTTAAATATTTTGTAAAATGATGAAAATATTGAGCCTTATCAACTTTTCTTGTGTTATACAAACAGAACTAGAATTTGCCTGACTTTTATTCAATCAATGTGTGAAATTCGGCAGCACAAAAACTCAAACCACAACAAGGAAGAAACATGTGTGACTGCTATTTGTTGTCTTCTAAGTAATTGCTTAGCTTGATGTCACTGCTATATATTCAGTGAAATTCATAATTTTATGCTAGTATTCCTTCTTAAAGAATTTGAGACATAAAAAGATACTATGCATCCTATTTGGTACTAGCTCTATTTCCTGAACCTCATTATATGTGCAGATAGTAATTTGAAATTTAATTTTCCCTGTGTATTTTCCTATTGATTTAGTCATTCCAAAATTTAGAAATTAGGTGAAGTTTGTTATCTCTCCTCCGCAGTAACCCTAGTAAATATTATGCATTATGATAATCCTGTAAGGAGATTGAGGATGCTTGTACTTTTATTGAATACCTTTCCTTTTCATTTCTTTCGTGAAAGGAAATAAGAAAGAAAAGAAAAAAAACATGTCAGGCACATAGACAGGAGTGCTCTAATTCTAATGTACTAGGGACCATGCTGACTTACAAATTTGTTGCAGAAATGAATGTTGGTTTTTATTTGTCTTCACGTCATGTCTGTCTTTGGCATACATTATTCCAAGTGCGATTTTGGATTGATTGCTGACAGAAACATCATTCATTATGCATGTGAGGAATGAAGTCTCAGAAACATATTTTTTTTAAGTTTGACTGTATGAATATACAAAGAGGCTGGTATCAGACAATAAATGTCTCATTACCATGTTTAAACTATGTATGAGTTATAAGCATTTGTAGTACATTGATAGACATCAGTACTGGGAGTATTCCAGTCTTACCAAATGTAACATCAGAATTAGTATCTTCTTATTCATCTGGTGATGGATAAACATTGCAACCAAAAGACAGAAGTTCAGTTAAAATAGGATGACTCATGCAATTACTCATCTGCTTCAGATAGACAGGTAGAAACTTACTGATATGTTTCTGTTCATGTTTTCTTATTATATTATAGATAAAATCATGATTCCTTCCACTTGAATGTACTATTGAACTATAGCCACTACTCTAAAAATCAGACATTTCAAATTTGCTAATAACAAATTGATGAATACTGCAGCAGATACCGTTCTTCAGTGACATAGACCAGGGCACAAGTCTCTGGAAATTACATTGTTAGAGGGCACAACATGCTAGCCACAGGAAGTGGTCTTGACAATCAATCCTCTGGTCAGTAACACGTCCAGAAGGTTGCAGTCTCAGTGGGCTTCTTGACCTTTGCAGTGACTGAGCCCAAACGACTGACATATGTTGTTCTGCTATGAGAAATACTAACAAACTTGAGAAAGACTAAAGAAACCACTATGAAACTTCTGACCTCCGCAAAATCTGAGTCTTGACTATTTCCGTTTTAAATGACTAAAATCTGGATTCATCTGTTAAGAAACTATGGGTAACTAGCAAAAGTAGAAAAACATTACACTCTAATGATTAAGAATATCATATCAATTAACTGCTGCAATTGTTCAGCTGTGTTGCCCTATGATACACAGCAGACTGATCAGAAACAAAGCCAATCAATGTAATGCACATATGTGCCATGGTATTATCAGTACTGAACAATAAGGAACCTCAAGTGTTCTATATACACACACATACACTTTTTGTTTCCTCTAGTATTCTTCATAAAGTCACTTTGAAAAATTCTAAGAGCCTTCAGCTAAACTAAGAAAACAAAGGAAAAACTATTTGGGTCACATCTTGAGTCATAGTAAAGGACAGACATGACATGTGTATTCAGGAGTCTTAATGTGATTGAAGTTACTGGTGCTGATTGTGGGGTGTGAAAAAGGATTAAATAAAGAATAGAAAATTCTGCAGGGATTGAATGTGGTCTTTTTAATGCTTACATAAGAGATTTTGCTCTTACTTTTTGTTGTTATTTTTAGACAGAAAAGCTCCTGATAAACCAGAGATGGCACAAACTTACCACAGGGCATAAGGAGAAAAATAGTTTTAAAAATGAAGACTTAGGATTTGGAACAATAACTATCAGTTTATTTATTTTATATATTCTCCTTCATGTATATCTAGCTAGTCTTTCAAAGTATCATTGGTAAATTTTGTTTCCCATGAGTTTTCAAGTTTGTCTGAAGGAATCATGCCAGAACATTCTAAGACAACTTTAAAGCTTGGGCCAGCGAAATAGCTCAGTGGACTAAGCACCTGCTTAGGCAAGCACAAAGACTGGGTTCAATTCCTGGCACCACCTGCTACCTGCTTGTAATCCCAGCCTTGGAGAGGCTGAGACAGGAGGATCACTACAAGTCTGAGATGCATAGGAAGGGTACAAGAAAAAAAAAAAAAAGAAACACTACAACTTAATTAAATAATACCTTTAGAGAGACTCCCTTTGAAAAGAATGTTGCTATATTCAAATTATTAAAAGTTTTTTGTTTTTCCAAAATTTCTAAATCTTTTATTTGTATCTTTAAATTTTTAAGTGACCTATACATGATTTTTAGACAGTGCTATATGGGAATGGTACCGAACAAACTCAGTGCCTTAAACCTATGTCCAGTGTGAACACCCTCGGGACTGCTCTGAGAGAAGCCATCAGTACCTCACGTGACTCTCCTTTTCTGATGGCAACAAGGCTATGGTGAGAGACCAACAGGGAGATACCATGGCACACTGCCAAGGCTGACCAAGCTGAACAATCAATAAAAGCAAAGGAGGCCAAAGGCTAAACATCATGATTAACTCACCACGTGGGTAGGATGCTGTTACAGATCTACTCTATGTATACATTTATGGTATTCAAGTATTATACAGAATAGCATATTGTCACATCTTTAGAAATAGAGATCTTAAATTCTTCAGCATTCTTAAGTAATTCTTAAATAACCATTTATAGTCTCCTGAAAAGGGTTTACCAAAGAAGCTACTATGTTCATGCCATAGATAATCCCAGGGTCATAATTAAATTCAATTCTCTCACCCTTGTGGATTCATTCTAGATTCATTGGGTCCTTTTCTGTGTGTTCTGACATTAATAGAAGTTGCAAAGCGGCTTTGTTCCTATTTTAAATGCTTTTCACAGTCTGGGGGCTCTACTTGATTTAGATGTGCAATTTCCCAAGTTTATTAGTGTCAGTTGCTTAAGAGAAGGCCAGAAGACTTTTAGCATGTAGTCCTTTTGCATCTACAGGTTATTGATGTCATTCATGCTGTGACTGAATGAATAGTTTGTGAAGTCTGCAAAACATCAAAAGGACAATACCTTTACTGCAGAGATACTCTGCTGGCCTGAAATCCTTGCCCACATTTTCTGTCATCTGCACTTTAAAAGGAAGAGAACAAAACCACCTCGAGGATTAGGCCCACACTGCCAAAGCTTCAGGCATACATTTCTCTGTCTCTGTTTTCCAACTTCTACTGCAGATGATTATAATCATTCTATTTCTAGCAACTGCTGGCAGCATACACTCAACAACACCCCTCTGGAGTTCCTTTTCCACCTCAGAACCCCTCAGCAGTCCATAAGACTAGTCTCAGAAAAGAGACTGGGATTCAAGCATTTAAAGTAGCACTGTAAACTACTTTTCCATTTCCCTGGAGAAAATGAATTAATCACTACAAACACTAGAAATAAGGGGAAATTCACCTTGCAAGAATTAGAACAAATAGTTTAAGCAGGGGTTGTTTAAGCAAAAATGCATATCTACATATATTGTTTTTCCTATAATTTCCTTCAAGGATTTGTTTCTGTCTCAAATATTCTCCACAGGACATTTTTCTTAATTAAGTTCTTTAAAATCTTCAAGCTTTTCTTCCATCAATCTTTGTGTACAAATCAGATATTATATCCTTTATTATTCTTTTTAGCTATCCTTAACTATATTTGTTCTTTTTATATCTTTGTAGTTTTTCTCAGAAGAAAGCAAACTCAGCAGGAAAGATACTTTTGTCATTTGAAATGCAACTATAGAAAGCCTTATTGTCTTGACTCAGGTTTGTAACAAATAATTCAACAAATATTTAATACATGAATCATAATATAATTTTTCTAACTTTGATTAAGGCATTAGAACACCGTATAGGACATGTATGGGAGCCAGTTCCCCCTTTTCTTAAGCACTATTTTTTCTTAGGTACTATTTATGTGAAAATACGATTTTACAGATAAGGACTCATGTTGTCAAAAGTCAATGTAAGCAAATACCAAGTGATACATTGTATTCCTTATTTTATTATTGGACCAATTGCAGAAGAAATATTGTGGCTATTACAAATACAGTAATAAGTAATAAAAATGGCACAATCTTGGGTAAGAATTTGATTTGGGGATTGAAGATATAGCATTTTAGGCCTGTTCCCATTGTTCTTTGCTTCATTGAGATTTTTATTTATTACCTAAGCATTGGATAATTAGTTAAGAGAAATGATGGATGATAGGAAGAAATTATTTGAAAGTTTAAAATTATAGCTACATCTAAATAACAGAGTCACATATAAAGGTTTTTAATATTGAGAGTGTCCCTGGGAAGGTACCAGTCCTGATATTCATCAAATTGAAGGGCAGCCTTTCTAATACAATTCCTAATGCTACCTTTTTAAAAATACGTTTTCAGGAAAAGCATCCATTATTGTAAAGATGCATTGTTGGTACTTCACCACCATATTTCAGCTTTCAAGTATTATGAAGTCTATGGCCTGACTAAGGAAAGTTTAGACATTTAAATTGCTCTAGTTTTACTATACAAAATGTGCTTAGCTTGATGAAAAGAATTTTCCCTTTTATTTTTACCACATATTTTCACTTTTTGCTCTCTGTGCCCTTTTCATCGTAATACCAACTGAATTAGTTTAGATAAGATATTATAAAAATATTTGGGGCCAGCAGTATAGCTCAGCAGACTAAGCACTTGCTTGCATAAGCACGAAGGCCAGGGTTCAATCCCTGGCATTGCATGCCATGCCAGCCCCACCACCAGGTGCCCTGAGCCAACCATGGACTCTGAGCATGATGGCACCTGCCTGTAATCCTACTAAGGAGGCAGAGAATAGGAGGATCACTCTGAGTCTGAGCTGTGTAGTGAGACCCTGCACAAAAAGAAAATTTAAAAAATATATCATAAAAATGTTCTGTAAATCTTTGGAAGCAAAATACCAAGTGAAAAGTTTAATAGCTTCAAAAACTACCAAACTCTACACCCACGTATGATATCAGGCATCTTACTTAGTCTAGTAGAAAACAGTATTTTGATAAAACATTTATAGTATTAGATTTTTATGATCAGGAACATGAATAAATATCTGAGCCTATTCATTTCCATCATTTATTAAATTAAATTAATTACTAATTCAAGCCATGGTAACATCTACATTAATTTATGAAAAGTGTCATATGACACTTTCAAAATACAATATGCAGCCAAAAAATTTTAGGCTTTCCAAGATCACAAGTGTACTACTTGTTAGTCAGTAGAAAGTTAAAAGAAGAAATTTTTCATGCACACTGGCTTCAAAGAGAAAAATGATGTGAATGTACAGTGTTCTACAGTTTTGTATAAGCTACCACCTAATGATAAATATTTTAGGAGCTGGGGAGATGGCTCAGTAGAGTATGCGCTTCCCTGCCAAGTGTAAGGGGATGAGTTCAATCCCCGGTTCCAGAAAAATAAATAAATGAATAATAAATAAATATTTTATATACAAATATTTTGCTGTTTTTATTTCTTTTTTATGAATTTAGGATGGGGTATGCAGGGTCCACAGGGTCTCATTAGACAGATCGGACTCGTAGTGATTCTCCTGTTATCAGCCTCTGAAGTGCTGGGATTACAGGTGCGGGCCATCATGCATGGTCTCAATCGCCATCTCAGCGCGCCCTGGGGGAGGGGCCCGCACCACACAAAGGGGATCAAATCCCTGTCGCTTCAATGTTATTTTTCATATATACTTCTTGAAGGCATTATTTATTGAGCCTGCACTTCCTTCTAGATGATTCCTGCTGTCTTTCAACATCCATTTCTAGAACATAGCACTCAGGTATCTTGCTAACTCTGAACTTTATCCAAGTAGAATTTTGGCAGCCCTCTATCCTAAATAATCTTCAGATATAAGGAACATTTTTCAATGGTTCATCATCCACCATATTCACACTAGTACACGCCTATCATTATTATCACAAAATTAAAAAATTCTATAATAGTAATATTTGTTTATGTTAATATATTTCCTTAAAAATCAAATAACCACAGTAGCATTTATGATGATTATATTTTCAAAAACAATAAAAAGTTCTGAGCAAGTTTCAGTATAGTTGAAAGACAACATAATATGCTACTCAGTAGTGTTTAATAGATCAAATTCTGGAATTACTCTTTCAATTATCTTCAGCCACATGTAAATATAAAGAAAGAACTCTGTTAGAGGTCCAAAACCGGAACAGCTCTTTTCTTAAATAGGATATCAAAGATGATCGTTAGAAATAAACAGGACTTGACTGAAACTTTAATTTTTGAAAATTATTTAATGACTTGTTCATTGTTGATTACCTGTCAATTATTTTATTTGAAAACTAAATGTAATTATTTTTAAAGACATGTGTATTTTTATATAAAGTTTGTTCATTTCAGAAAAGTTAGAAAGTGATTTACAGTATGTGTGTAGTTAGTTACTCAAAATCTAAATCACAGCTTCTGTTGATTTCCCCCACCATCTAAAAACTGTGTCAAATAATCAGATATCCATGTTTAAAGCTGTGGCAGGATAGCATTCCCTGAACATTGTGTTTTCTGATATTCCCCTAATTTGCCATGTAGTGAGCTCACAATCGTGTGTCTACTTGTAGCAAAAACTCTTGAAAGAGTGCCATTCCATGCCAAAGATTCAGTGCATTGTTTATTCCATCACTGCCTGTCCCAGAGACCCTGACAGCCTCCTGCTCTCTCTGGTTGGTGTCATCACAAAACAATGGGAGGGCCGTTGATGTGTACTGGGTGTTGTGTTTGGCTAATAGATAAAAATAACACTGTGATGTTTGATGTTTTTATCTTATTTATTTTTTTATGTATTTGATACAGGATCTCACCATGCACCTCAGTTTTATAGCAGTCCTCCCATTTTCAGCCTCCCCAGTGCTGGGATTGCAGGGGCGCACCACCATGCCCGGACTTAGGGGCTGGCCTGCTCAGGGCACCTGGGGGAGGGACCGGCGCAACATGTGGTTCTTTGGTGTATGAAATGATAAAGTTAGACTGTTTTAACTAACGGTAAATAAACAAATTGTGACCTTTGAATTTTGACAGGTGAAAGAGTTTATATGACTATATGTTTGGTGATTCTATATAGCACTATACTAAGATGTCATATCTAGTGTCTAAAAATATTTTGAAAATATTTCTCCAAGTGTGTGCTCACCCCCATCATGAGCAATACCCAGTGCCTTTTATGGTCTTTAGCAGGAAGGAAGAAGAGCAAACATCACTGACAAAAGTCTCCCTGTGACAGACATTTTTTGAGCCTTCTCATTTAGTTCTTCAGATGTCCTTTCATATAGAAACCATTATTATACACAATTCTAGATGCTCAGAATTGTGGACTAAGGCATGGCCAAAAAACTTGTCCAAAGCTCCGTTGGAAGGAACTGGCAAAGCCAAAACTCCACTATGGAGAATTAATCAACCCATTGGCATTGCTTTAATCAAACACACTGAATTTTACTCAGAGACAATAAAGCTGTACCTTACAGGATTCTCACCATTAATTATCCCATCTCCTGGTAATTCCACCATTTTCTATCACTTACAACGTTTCCACCTATTGTTAGATGTGCTCTGTATTAATGGAAAGAAGTAAAACAATGACAAGATGTAGCGAAAGCAACATCGTCCTTGTTTAATGTTTTCCCTTTTCCCTCACCATCACAAATCTGAAAATGAATCTCAGTCACCTCCCATTTTTGCATTCCACTAAGACCTTGCACTTCTCTGCTTTCCCTTGTCCCCATCATTTAATCAACACGATCCTGTTGTAGTCTACAATAATTCCATTGTTCTCTATTATTTGGCAATATCTGTAAAATGGATATCTCCATCCTTCTTGAAAACCTTTGTCCTTCATTGATAGTAAATGCACCTGGTGTTTCTTCCCATGTCCCCTCTTTCTCCACTCCTCATTCAATTTACCAGCTCAGCGTCTGATTAACTCTAGATGCAATTCTAAACATTCTTCCTCACTGCGTAATTTCACGCTGCAAAAATTCACTCCTGTATCAGCACTCCTGAAGGCTTTAGGTACCATCAGACACTTTTCGGTCATGTTTGATGCTTTGCAGTGTTGATCTCTTTACCTGGCATGTGCTCCTTCTTCCAAAAGGCATCCCAGCCTCATCATTTCCCAACCATTTCTCATCATTAATTTCCCCTACCAACGATTATCTTTTACCCTATTGTACATACCTGAAACTCACATATCATTCTTTCTTTTATGATATAATTAACATGTGGGACCCACTTCTTACTTATGCTTCTACCCTATAGCCAAAGCACTATTATTTATTACTATAGGAAAAAAATAAACTCACATCATGTATTCCACAACTGTATACTCTCAATCTCTACCAAATTGAAGATCATGGTGATCTTCGTAAATATTGATGTTTCAATATTTACCATATGCTGTATGCTACTATTATATTTTTATTGGAACTAAAGCTTATCCAGTAACCTTGCAGGCACCTTATTTCTCAATTCACTTTTCACATTAAAGCCAGAATAATGTCGATAAGACAAACTGTTATTTCTATAGTTCTTATATACTGTCATTTGGAATTATATAGAACTATAATTCCAAATGACAATTGAATAAATATAGAGTCTCTTATAAATTTGACAATGGTTATACAATTTTACCCACACCCAATTTTACCCATGCCCACTTTTCTTGAGGCTTGTCTCAGTTGTCTCTAATCTCATCCACTTTCATGATGACCTGTGTTACTCTGCTTCCTTCAATTCTCTGAAGATATCATTAAAATGTCTGTTTATCATTTATTATTTCTAGAATATATAATGACTTCCTATTAAACCAACTGAACTCCAGCCTTAATTTTGATCTTTATAATCTACCAATGCATCCTTTCTTTATTTTCCATTCTCCATCATTTGATCCTGCTCCAGATCCTTCTGTTGACTTCCTTTCACTCACACAAGGCACCTAAGTAGATGAAATTTTTGTCTCTCCTCACTAGATTTAAAGTCTCATTGCCTCACCACTCCAACCCTGGGGTTCACTGAGAAAGATATCGAGACTGGCATGGTGGCTTGCGCCTATAATCCCAGCTATTGGGAAGCTGAAAACAGGAGGACCACTATGAGTAGTGAGAACCTGTAGAGAATCTGTGTAGTGAAAACCTATAGACTCTGTACTAAATACATTTAACAAAAATAAAATAAAACTTCGTGATAGCAGGAAGAATTTTTTTCTTCAAACATTTGTCAGAGATATGAGGGTTCACTGTGCATATGTTTGATTAATGAAAAAGGACAACTGTCCAATATATTATCTTTAAAGTCAGCCCGGATTTCCCACTTTTGCTTATCTCTCCTCAAACATCTAAGTGATGTGAAGGGAAGTAAGCAGTTTCTACTGACTATTTACTTAACCTGTTAGACGTATTACCCTTCATTGTCTTGTGTTCAAGCTTTCATCATACTTAACCAGTTACCTGCAATACTTGGCATAGCTGTTTTTGAAATCCTTATCTGTTTTATCATTGCTACTGCCACAGAGAAAGTTTCTGTAAAATGTGGGTCAGGTTTAAAATGTTTAAATGAATCCTTTTTCAGTTAATATATGACAAATTTCTCTACAACTGTAAAGTAAAGGAGAGATTTAGGTTCCCATTGTCCTAGATACTGACAAAGTCTTTTGGTCAGTTTTTCCTTAGTTCCCTTATGGTGTTGGAGTTAGATGTCAGCTAGAATTGAAGCCCTCAAAGGCTGCAGAAGGTCATGCAATCCAACAGGACTCACACTCATGACCTGCTCCTTCTTATGACATGGTTTCTGGGTTCTAAGGAGAAGCACACATGGATAGCACCTCAGCAAATCTGTGTACAAGCCACAGTTTTTTTACAATCCCTGTTTAAGAGAGATATGATTTGACTTTCACTGTGTTCTTTCATTTACAAAGGGATCACTGATATAAAAGAAGAGACTACAGAAGCATATGGATACAGAGAGGTGGGGATTTTCTGGTGTACTTATTTGGAAACCAAGTACTGCAGTATTCATAGTAGTAACTAGTAATACTGATCATATAACCTATATCAGTGGTGCTTCCTAAGCTTGCTTTGACTTATAGCTCTACTCGTACCTCTAACCTTGTTATGATTTGTGTTTAGTTGTCCCTCCAAAGTCTCATGCAGTCATTAAAGTGGCTTCTAGAGTTTGTGATTGATTATTATCCAATGGTGGGATTATGGGTGCGAATGCTGCACTCGCCTTCAATGGGTAATGTGCATCCAATATGGAGAACACAGAGAGGCTTGCTAGCTGTCGCAGCTCCTGCTCCTCCCTTGGCTCTTTGCTATTTTCCACCATCATGAACTGCTGCCCCCTGCCCTGTGCCACTCTGCCTTAGAGCCAGTGGGGTATGGACTGAAACCTCCACAAACTGTGAGCTAAATAAACCTTTCTTTCCTTAATTATGTGTATTGGGTATTTGTCCCAGCAATGAGAGAAAAGTACCAAAAAAATCTTTATCCTGCCCCATTTACTTATATATACGCTTTTCTCAGGGAAGTTGATTTCCCAAATACAATAATATGCTAATTCTATTGTTTAATGTAATTCTTATTGTTCAATGTTTATGTTTTGTTTTCTAATCTTTCCCCCCAAGTTTAACTATTCTTTAGGATACTAATAGCGAAGTGCTCATCTTTTATGGCACACTACTCTAATATTCCTCCAGCTTTTCTCCATTCTTGCTACAACCTGTGAGTACTTGTGTCAGAGAAAGCTGTTCATTTAAAGTGGTGTGAAGAGGGCAACCCTGCATTGGTCAGTTTTATATGAGGAGGTCATCCAAGCAGCAAGACAGCTAATAAAACCTTTCAGAATGACTACATCAGTAGAATTTACATTGCTTCAACATTATACATATTTTTAAAGGTGCTTCTAGATGATTTAATTTCTCTAGATATATCACTTCATTTCATGAGTTCATATCTCTTCAGAATTGTTCAACAATAAGCAGAGAATTATACATGAAAAGCAAGGGAAGTCCTGTGGCTGTCTGTTACACAATGCCTTGACTGCCTGATAGGAAAAGTATTCTGAATAATCCTAATAAAGATGTTCTTAAATAAAAGCTATGAGGCTTCATGTGGTTTAGTCCTTATTCATAAGATGGAATATCTTTTGCATTTTCAAAAGTTCTTAAAGCAAATCTATTTTTAGTTAGTATAGTACAATAACTCTCGGTAGTATTAAGTGACTGGAAATATAGCACTCCTTTGTGGTTTGATGCCATGTGTGTTGTCTTTTTCACAGACACAGCAGTATTTCTCACCATTAATAAGATGAGAGAGATATGTTACATATTTAAGCAATAATCATTTTCTATTTGATTACTAATAAGTCATTTTGTAAATCACTCTATATTGCATAAATATGTATATGCATTCCTATTTTTCTAGAATTACCAGGTTATAGAAGCTGCTGGTATGAATTTGCTTATGGAATTGGCCAGTGGATTTCAGTATAAATAATATTATTCTGAGGATTAGATATAGAGATTCATAAAATTTGTTATAAAAGAGTACCTACACAATTCTCATCCTATTGTCTTATACAATATGAATAGAAATTAGAATTATACCCTTCTCTACATTAATTTTGAAATAACACTGATAGGTGACAAAAGTCAATTGCTTTAATAACTATATTTGTGAAATGACATTATTATTTCTTTTGAATAAAAGTATTCTTTTTACATATTAAAATGAAAAATTAACACTAAATGCTTAAATATGACATTTATGTCATATAACCTCCTCACCATGCTTCACTTAATTGGTCTGATATGAAAAAACAAAGATGCTTGAAAGGCACCAGATTAAAGTCAGAGGTCAGTGTTCAAGCAAAATAGAGCTGGGCTGACCAATGATTTCCTGTTATTAAGCCAATAAATCAGAGCGATGTTGATAGATGTGCAGCCTGCCAATGTGTCAGTCTCAGGAAAAAATGCTGAACACACACAGGTGATCAGTGCTGTTAGTTTTGGAAAGAAAAATTTAAGAAGGGCAAACAAAGTATTGAGAAGACCAAAACTGATTTTGTATGTGATTTACCTAACAAGAGGGTTTCATAAGATTTTGTAAATGGACAAAGATGGATAATTTCAAAATGAAGTCAACTTCCTCCACAGGAACACCCATAACCACTCTCTCTCAACCTAGCCTGACTCCCACAGCCACTGAGAGCTCCTTCCTGGCCACAGCCTTTTCCTGTTGTTGTTTTCTTCTAAATATGTGCAGCTTGAGTTGGCTACTGCTGTCCTACTTCTGTCTACCCATCCCACTGCTTGGGCTTGTTGAAGTTCTAGGTCTTTTGCGCGGTTACCTGCAGGTTGCAACTCAGCCTAAGACACTTTCCTTTGAGTCCCTGAAAGGGTGTTTATTTAATACAATTCACTTCGACAATTTCGATTGCCAACTTCCTTACTTTCAAAAGATATTTTCTGAATCCAACTCTGGTAAATACTATAGGCTGACTTTATGCATTTAGAAAATTTATATTCCACATGTGATTTGTGTTTTTGATGTCAAAGTCCATATGGAGTCAGAATAAAGCAATGAAGTCAGAAAATTGTATTTATACAAAATTTAGCATAGACATACAGAAAATGCAATCAAAATGCCATACAATTGGGATAAATGGTAACATGTAGATGGTATGAATATTAAGGAAATTTTTAAATGATTTAATATCTTTTCCAACTAAGGAGAAGGTGAGTGTTTATATGGGAAGATAAAATAAATGCCACAGAGGAAATAAAGGTGTGGAAAATTGTGAGATTTAGGAAATTCTAAAACATTTATTTATTTATTTAGTTTTGTATTTTAGGGAAGGGTCTACAGGGTGTTCAGGGTCTCACTACAAGACTGGACTTACAGTTATTCTCCTGTTCCTAGCTTTCCAGGAGCTAGGATTACAGTCATGCACAGTGAAACCCAGAGATCTAACCCCTGACCTGCTTGCAGGTACTTTAATCCATTAAGTTGTTTGGCTGGCCCAGGAAATATTAAAACTTTCATGGGGTGGGAGATTTATGTAGACTCAGTTGTAGATACTTATCAGAAAACTGTGTGGATGTTCACACTTACTATGAAAAGGAAAAATGCTAGCCTGTTTAGAGGGAAGATATCTTCAAGAATTTTTGTTTTCCTAGAGCCTAACAATTATACCATGTACTTCCCACTCATTTTTCCCTATCTTGAGGCACATACTATGAAAAGGAAAAATGCTAGCCTGTTTAGAGGGAAGATATCTTCAAGAATTTTTGTTTTCCTAGAGCCTAACAATTATACCATGTACTTCCCACTCATTTTTCCCTATCTTGAGGCACATTATATGCACTGTTTTGCAAACGTTTTATATTTAAATGTTAATTGACAAAGAATGAGAGGAAGGGAAGAAAGGAGAGTATAGATTTTCCCCCATTTTGCTAAGTTCTGAAAAGAATAAACAGAGGTAACTGAATTATATGTATTATATTAATACAATTAAGGTAATATAAAATGAAATATTTCTATGTCATTTAAAGCAAATGCCATAAGTGCAAGTATTTTTATGTAAACATTTTAGTTTTGATGATTTCACAGAGAAAAAATTACAAATATTGTAACTATGGGGCTCTAAATCCTGGCCAGAGGTTAATTTTTTATACTATCAACTATTTTAGGACAGTCCAGATAGCTCAATGGATTAAATTGCCTGCTTAGTCAGATGCAGAGAACAGGGCTGGATCCCTGAAGTGCCCTCCCAGCTCTACTCCCAGGGCATGCTGAGACTGATTGAGACTGGGCAAGCTGGCGAGTGCCTGTAATATAAATGTGTATGTGTGTGTGTGTGTGTATATATATATATATATATATATATATATATACATCTCGAGTGATTTCTGAGTACCAAGTCCTAGTCTAATATATAATGGAAAATGGCAATAAATAATAGCTACAAAATGTCTCTTTTCTTAAGTAGTATATATTAAAGGCCCATGACTATATGTAAATGAACATATAAATATGCAGCGTGTGAGACGGTGAATATACTTTATAAATGAGAATATGTACGTCAACATAGTTACAAACATACTATGATAATCTCTGAAGTCTCAGCAGTATTCATAGCAGTAATGAATTTGGGTCAAGTGTCCCGAATCATCAGAGATTAGCTGAGGTTTGCACTGAGAGCTCTGCAGATTTCAGTTAGGCTAATTCATGCATTTACAGATTAGTGGTTAACTATGTGTGGTTGAACTCAAGTGTGATAATAGGGCTGGGATGCCTCTGCTTCACATTTCTATCTTCCTCTTGGAATCAAGAAGCCTAGGGTGTGTCCTTCACATAACAGTGGCAGAAGGGCCAGAGATCAAGCCCAAGAATATATATATATATATATATATATATATATATATATATATATATTTTTTTTTTTTTTTTTTTTTTTTTTTTTTTTTTTTTTTTCTGAACTGAGGATTGAACTCAGGCCCTTGCACTTGCCAGGGAAGCACTTATTATACTGAGCCATCTCCCCCCCCTGTCCCAAGCCCAAGAATGTTGTGCTCTGCAAGTTCTAATAGCATTATGTCTGATTAAAAAAAATAAATAAAAGTAGAAGTATCAGGAATTGATAGTCTGTTTGCCCACTGAAATGGGAATCTGAAAATGAATATTTTCTTCTTGTAGCTAGTCCCTGTACAGCATAATGAAATACATCATTAGGACTGCTGTTATTTTACGCAGGGTGTTCAGGACCACATTGCCCCTGGTAAGGTGCCTTGTAACCGAAGGAATGAGAAGGACGCTCAGAATGTCTCAGGGGAAAGAGCTCAAACTGGAAAAAGCAGTGACTTCAAAGCTTGAAGGTAGAGGTGACTTGAATTGTTAAGATGCAGGCAGGATGGAGTACAGTAAAATCTGAACGTGTGTGGCACAGGGGAGAGACACCAAGGCCAAGAAGAGACAGTGACCAGTCCGACATGCAGTCCCCCGAGGCTCTGTTCTCAGTACGGGGAGCCATGTGCTTAATTAAAGGCTGTCGCTATCTGACTTGTATTTTAAAGAATTACTCTAGTAATGCATGTTTTGATTAAAATATGTTCTTTTACTCTAAAATAAATCATCAACTTGAAAGTAGTCTGTCTGAGGAGATATGAAATAGGGGTTGCATATGTTTGAGAACACTGATCTTTTTAAAACAGCATTTTAATAAATACTTTTCCCTATAGCTCATTCAAAAATACTAAGTTTATTCCAGAAAATTAGATAAGCTATAAAAGCAATTTAAGAGATATTTCATTACAATGCTAAATACCATGTCCCATAAGAACATCACTATTAAGTTGAAAATATAATAAAATTCTGTTAATCACATGAGAAAGGTAGAGGGAAAATAGTCCCACTTATTCTTTGTCAGCCTTATGTTAAGATCATAATTTTGTATCATATTAAAATCTTTATAAGCTATTGATTCATGGTGTGATTGCCTTTCTCTTCATCTAGACTGAAGAATATTAGAATTGAAATAACAGTTTCTAATATAATCGTGAGTGATGCAGCTGCACTCATGTTGATTCTTCTGTATTTCAGATTTTTATTAATATGTCACTGAGAACTGTGAGCAAAATATCACACAGGGTATACAGATCCTTATACATTTCAACATACAGGTCCAGTCACCTTCTATGATATAACAAACAATACTCACCACCTAAAACAGTTTTCTTTTATTTGTCAGTGGCATCTCCCTACCGTTCGTTGGATGGATTAGGCAGTCGGTCTGTTGCTCGTTTGAAGGAATGTGGGGATAAAATTCAACCATTACCCTTTGCTTTCTTTGACCCACTCTTTAAGCCAAAACTATACAGCCTTTTCTGAAGCTATTAGCATGAATTTGCAAGCACACTCATATTGATCCCTAAGGCTTATAGGAAGGCTGAACTACCATATAATAAACCTTGAAAATGACCTGATGCAAGCCAGGATCCCAATGGCATTTTTACCAAAGGAGATATTTTCTGTCACACCTGTTGTAATATGTGGTCTTGAAAAATGGTTTCATATTACATTTCAGGAAATAGCAAGCCCCAGGGATTACCTCTCACAGTTAATGCAGAAGAATGGTGTTCACTACCTTTGTGTAGTGTGGCAGCTCAAATTCTATCATAGGGTTCATATTTGGTCTCGTGCCTCAATAGCCATTACATTAATAAACTGCTCAACCTCAACTCTAAATGCAAGTAATTATGCCTACTTCCTGGTGGTGTCTATAAAAATAAAATGTAATGGTTCTATGCAGTTCTATTCTCATACAATTAGTTCTCAGTAATGGTAAATTCTTTTATCAGATATACTAAGATATACTAAGTAAAGCCCAGAGTGGTGGCGCAGGCCTGTAATACCAGCACTCGGGAGGCTGAGGCAGAAGGATTGTTGTGAGTTTGAGACCAGCCTGAGCTACAAAGTGAGCTTAAGGCCAGCCTGAACTGCATAGTGAGACCCTGTCTCAAAAAAAACAAAATAAAAAACAAACAAACAAACAAAAAAAAATAGACATACTAAACAATGGCAATGAAATTAGTGAGGGATAGCAGTCTAGATTCTTTTATACGTAGTTAGGCAAGGAGTTAAAAGATTAAAAGTATAATTTTTATTAACCTGGCATTTAGTAAAAACAAGGTGAGCTTCAGTCATTTCTAATTATTGAGAAGGAAACAATTCACTGTGAACAAATAGGACATATTTTATGTCTAGTATAAGAAACAATGTTCAGTACACTAGAATTTGGAAGTTATCACATTATAAAAGTAACAAACCCAACATTTTACAACAGAATATTTAGATTAAATTGTATGAAACAAGTTCCATGGGGAAGGACCACAATTAGTGTTTTGTTCATTTACAGAAAGCCAATTTACTTCTAATAACACTTTTGAGCTAATTAATCTAAAACTGATTGGAATACATCTACTTTTCCTTGTTTTTTATTTTTAGTTTTTTGCAGAATTTGGGATTGAACTCAGTCAGGCTCTTGCACTTGCCAGGGAAGTGAGCCATTTTCCAGGCCCCGTACTTTTCCTTAATTTTAAGAAAATATTTTTAATTATATTTTTAAATTGACATCTTTTGCTGGTGAAGTTCATCCTCACTTTCCAAGTCTGTTAGCTCTAATGCTCTTCATTCATGGTCACTGATCATGTTTCGTTTAATCAAATATAGCTTCTAGTTAATCTTGTTCTCGTATTATTAAAGATAGTATGCCAAGATTTTAAAATCTATTTCTACTATTCTTCACTCACTTCTCCATATTATTCATCAGAGACTAAAGAAGGGGGTATCCATAATTATTTTATCTCCATTTAGCTAGTTTCCTCTCACACTAAATGTGGTTACATGAAAGACTTCACACTCCTTCCACAAGCTTATTCCCCTCATCAAATAAAGAGAAGATATTGCTAAATGCACTAGCAGCATGTGGCAAAGGAATCCTCTGCAGCAGGCATTAGGGGTAGATACAAATTAATAAAATCTGTGTGTTAAAGTTATGTTCTAAAGCAAAGATTCATCCTATGCCGTAATGAGAAAATGTTCATAAACAGTGTCATAGTGACTTTAATTGCATGACATCTTCATAGTATCAAAAAATAGACTCAGCTGCATCATTGTAACCTGCTTCTTACCAGTCTTTGTAGGCATCATGAAGTTGTTTCAGATCTGAACGAATTCTTTTTTGGTTCACAAAATATCACATCCCTTTGTAATACTATGTAAGAAAAGCAATATAGTTTTTTAATAGCATTCCTGGAGCTGGATTTTAGTAGATGCAGGGAATTCTATGATGTTACAAAATGGTTCATAAAATATTGCCATCTGCTATGTTGGGTAACAGTTCATTTTTACTAGTTTTAAAATGGCTGTACTTTTATGTGCTTGGATTTTTGCCTGGTTTCAAGTTCCCTCTGAAAGTTCCTTTTGACCTATGCCTGAGGAAATGTGAATCTGTCTTCCCATCTTGCATTATAAGCTTCAGCACGAGAATGCAAATGGACTCAATGCATTCTGTGAAATTTTACCATAAAAGTCTTTCACATACAGCGGCCTGCGGCCTGCGTGGCTGGTTCTGTTTATAATATTTCCAGTTCATACTGAAGTAACCACTTGTAAAAGAAATTGCCCCAAGTGCTAGTACCGAAAACAAACATTTATAGAGTACTATGCAGTTAGCGGATGATAAAAGTTTTTTTATTATAACCGAGGAATTCTTTTTTGTTTTGAAAATTATGAAAGGGTTGTATTAGAAAGAAATAAGAATAGCATGCAGGCTTCAGAGTGGGGAGCTGTTTAATCTAATTATTTCCTTGGTGATGAAGGTGAGACCCTGGAGTCTTTGGTAACTTACGCAAGGTCATAGTTTGGAGGAAGATAGTAACCAAGCCTACAGGAAATTTTGATTTTTGTGGAAAGTTTTGAAGTTAGCCATGAACTGGCTCTGTGAACCCTGTTATTTTTGCTTGTTGAGATGTAGTTTGCAGCCATCAAATGAGTTAGCAGAGCCAGTTTTTATGAGACAGAGACAAAATAAAGAACAATAAGATACAAAGTATTTTTTTAAAGAAGAGAGAAAAAATATGAAGAAGAAGAAAAATGATGAAGCAAGGAGAACAAGGGGAAAGGACAACCCTGGGGAAAAGACCTAAGCACATTGGCTCTGCACACTAGGCTGTGTCCATCATTGTTTAACTTATCTCAACACCTTTCCTATCACTCCTGAGTAGTTATGTATTTTATTTCATAGTAATTATTTTCTTCTTCACTCTCTTGTGTAAATATGGGGTATTTAATGAGTTGGGCTTTATCCCTGTGGGACTTGCTGAGAACCAGTCCCACTGGCGGGATCCAGAGCCTGAGGCCTTGCTACCTGCTGTGTCTCAGCTTCCGTATGTGCCTCTGATGGGAACACGGTTATTCTCTGAAGCATGACTATTCTCCACAACACGTTCCTCTTTTGTTAGGTAAAGGATTATCTCAGTCTATGTGGACTGTTACAACATATTTTGTAAACCTAATAGTTTACAGAAATAAATAACAGAAATTCACTTCACACCTTTAATTCCATCTGGGGACTGGAATTTCCATGATCCAGGCACTAATAAATAGATGTCTAAGGAGGACTCATTTCCTGATTCAGTGATGGTCGTGTCCACTGATGTTGGAAGTGGCCATGAAGCTCTCAGGAATCATTTTCATGAAACCCTAATTAATCCCAATCACTTTCCAAAAGATCCAGTCACTTCTCAAAGACCTCCTAATGCAGCCACCTTGGGAACCAGAATTTCAACATGTGAATTTAATGGTGATACAAAACACCAGAGCATGGCAGATATAATATTTAAACTTTAAAAAGCATGAACATTCCAATGGAACAATGCCAACACAAAGAAATGTTGGGGTAGATTTATTATCGCAAGGCTTATAATGTTTCAATTGTTGATTGAATGGATATGTCAATGTATTACTTAAGACATAAATTTCATATACATTCTACAAAGTTATTAAATCCTTCCAGTAGCCCCAACCAATGAATTTGTCCATCGTTGTATACCTAGATGAATCATCGGCGGTGTTGACAAGGAATGAGGGAAGGAACCATCTCATTTCTCTGACACTTTTCACTTCTTGTTGTCATGGGTTTTGAAATTGATGTGTGGCTCAGAGGCATCCTTTTGTAAAATGTCAACATTCAAACCAGATCTCAAGCATTAGGATGTATTACTTTAGGTAGATTGCTTTCTTCATTCCACATAAATGATATCACCTGCTCTAGGTAAATGGAAATTATAATTGCATGAGAGTAAAAGGAAAGTAATAAAGCACAGTGCTGAGAAATAATATTGAAATTGCATTGCCTCCAAAGAAGATAGGGCCAGGAGGAAAACATGACTGTGTGGGAAGGTTAGCACAGCAAGAAGGAGTTGATCAATTAGAACAGGAGGAGGCAGCAAGCTATGTTGTTGGTGTGCATTGACACAGTGCAAGATTTGTTATACATAGGCCTATGTTTTTATGTGATTTATGATACAAGGGAGTTAAGAAATTAGGGAAGACAATATGAGTGGATGGCAAGAGATGTCAATGCAGAGGTGGAGAGAAAGAACTGTCAAAGTTTGAATCAGCGTCCTGTGAGGGCTTGTGATAAATGGAAATTATTGGATCCGCCACCACTTTTTCTGAACTGAGGACCCTGTGATTGGAGTCCAGCAATCTGTGCTTTCATAAAACCCTTTAGATAGTTTTGACATAGCTTCAGGCATGAGGACAACTGATGGAGGGTGAAAATAGGAAGCATCATTCCTGGCAGAGTTATGATTGGAGGCTGCGGGAAAATGGGAAGAGTAGGGTAGACTTTTAAAAAAGCTTCTGGGAGAACCCCAAGAATGTCAGTTTTTATACCTGTAAGCAAAATATAGATAGCTTCTGTCTGTAACAAATGCACGTTCAGTTTCACTGTCCAAGGAATTAGCTTCATCGCTGTAACAGAATGTTGAAGGAAGACAACTTTTTGTCCTTCATAGGAACGAGAATGTCTCTGGGTCAAGACCCGATTCGTTGAACATAGCTGGGCATATATAAAATGAGATCTCCGGTTATTTAAACCTTGGTGTCTAAAAGCCAAATAAATGAGCACTTGTATAGCACAGCAGCTACCCAAATGTAAACTGGATACATCAATCAGATTCAGACTTAAGGCATGGTCACTTCAACTCATTTTGAGACACAGAAAGACTTATTGCATGTATTTTAATGATATTTACGTAGGATGTGCTTAATTTCAAGGAAGGCATCTGCAGGACTCCCTTACTAAAATAACTTCTTAGGTTTCTCTGCATGTAATATAATTAGTACTCAACACAGATCATCCTGTGAAGGCATGCTTTTATTTCCTGTCATCTCTTCAAAGCAAAACAGATGTTTTCCTTGTGGAAAAATTATATATTTTGATTTCAGGAAAGCCAATAAAAATATGATCCATATCACCAATTATTAGAGTCTTACACCACCCTCCCAGAACTTTTTCTTCAGTGAATGTTAAAGTTTATCACAGCTACCCAAAGCAGTCATATCATACATGTGACTTAAATGCATTATTCTATGCAAATAACTAGTACTGCCTTTTTCTGAGCCCTCACTTATAGAAAGTCATAGTTTCAATTTACTGCTAGAGAGAAATTTTGTCCCCTACAATTATACCATAATTGCCCATTTTTAATGCAATTTTCTTTTACTGATCATGGTTGTAGATTTTCCAAAAGGTTAGGTAACTGACTAATTTAATGGCAAATATCTTATCTCTAGAGACTTAGGTTAGGAAATGTCACTTTGATTGTCTCCATGGTAAGCCATGTCATGTACAGAGAGCTCCATCTCACTGTCTAATTTGACCCAATTTTCCATTTTGCTTAATAAGCACATTAAAGTGAATCACTGATGTATTATCCGAGGAATTATGAAGCTTAGGGCTATCTTCCCTTGCACCTGCTTTAATCAGTGTATTGCCTCGGGTATTATGGTCATTTTATCCTTTAATAAAAGAATTGTTAATATCTTAATCTACAATTTCAAGCAATTTTCAAAATTAAGTTAGCTGCTTTTCACATGAACCTTAGCAGAAACTCATACTTTGTGTGATATTTTCAGGGATCATTTCTATTTTTTCCAATGTCCTCAGATAATACTTTATTAAACAAACTATCAGAATGCAAAATAATAAATATTATTTGAGGCAGTAGAGTGAAACTTCTAAGGTTACTTTCAGGATCTATCTGATTAGTAGTATTTTCTTGTTAATTAAAAGTATATACTAAAAAGGTAAAAAAATATATAATATGAAATATATTTCAAGTTTTATAATTTATTATAAGGTATGATAATATTTTTAAGTTTCACTGAATAATTACTTTTTTATGAATATAGTTTTGCATTGTTAATTTTTATTGAAAATCAGTTAGTGCCTTCTATATGTCACATGTAATCACTGTAAATAGACACTTGACCTGAGAATAATATATGCAGAAGCCACATGATTTCTACCACTAAGTCAAAGTCTATGCCAAATATTTGTTTGAACTTACATGCATGTATTTTTAAAAACATTTCATGGACACACATGCTGTGTTAAATGTCCTGTAGGAGCTCAGGCTTGACCCTCGGTGAGCTCGTAGTCAAGTGGGGGATTTATAAGGAGCACAGTGTGCAAGCATCAACAGAAGGAAGAATGAGCAATACATATCAAACAGATCTGGACCTCCAAGGGAAGCTCAAATTTGTGAGTTGGGTTTTCTGGTGGTTTCAGGTTAAATTTCCTGAAACCTGAGACAGAAATGTTAGAACAGAGAGGAGCCTCATATTGTTTTGATGTCCCCAGTGAAAGAAGGAATTTTATTGGAGATTTGAAAATAGAAAGAAGTTGTTGGACGAAGCCGGACCAAACCAAACATTCTTTAACTGGACCCTCAGAGCCATCTTCTCAGTGATCAGAGAGAGCATGGAAAGTAGATTGGATTCAGTATCACTGCTCGGATTTGGTTTGCCCCTTAGCTCTGCCTCCTTGGGGATGTAAAGAGGATTTTCTTTAACATTATGTGATCAGACAGGCAGAGCTGCGGAAGTCATTATCTCATTCTATCCCTGACCATGAATTATAAGTGTCATAGGAGCCCTTGCTGTGTTATCACCGAGCCGCATGGAGAACCAAACAGCTTAACCTGGTTAATGAACTACAAAGTGCAGTACTATAGATGCATGTGGTTCTGGAGGGGACTGAGCAGCTGATTCTGCATCCTTCAGGTTTTCTCTCTGGAGAAATAACTGCAGGACTCAAATCGTAGCTTTTGCACAGACATCCCATGGGCCAGTAGGTGGTTATCTTAGGTTGATGTTATATTGCTATTTAGGTTAGTGACTTGTGATTATACAGAGTTTTGAGAGGTTTTATCCATTGTATAGTATATACATATACAATGAATTATAATTCTGAATTCAGTTGGTGGCTTGGATGACATTTATCCTTTATTTCAAATAGGGGTTAGCACTACTATTATGGAGTATTGGACTAGATTGGGTTATTTTGCCGAATTCATGTACCTACAATATTTGAATTGTCATCAAGTATGAAAAGGTCCCTTAAAGACTTCTCCAGATACAGCTTCTCTAACAGCAATGAAACACTCATCCCTGAAAAAACAAGACAAAAAAAAGAGGGATATAAAAAGAACTATTTTGTAGTGAAAAAAATATAGATGTGTGTATATACAAATACATGGAGGCCATTGAGCTCATTGCCTTTAAGTTTATGCTGATCCTTGTTTTGAGAATCTGTATTAAATGAATGAAATGACAGGGCCTAGCTGTGTATAAATGATCCTTCCTAAATACCTTAAGGTTTCTTGTAAAAAACAAAAGGCTTATTTTCACATTAAAATGAAACCTCTTTTGCAACTTCAGAATTCTATGGAAAAGCAGTTTTTATCATATTTGTGTCCATGTATCTTTTTTTCTGAAGAAAATAGTTTACCGAAAATGTAAACAATTCACGATCTGGCCAGTTGTATTTTTCCACTCCCTGAGGGAAAGTTGGTGATACTGAGTAAAAAAACATTCAGGAAACTTGAGGGGAGCAGTCTGATGCCAGTCATGTTTGTGTGTGCCATTAAATCACCTCCTGACAAGTGGGGGAACATCCACTTTTTAATTCTATTTGGAATTAATTATTGCTGTGTACTAAGAACTTGATCTAAATAAAATCACACAAAGCATAAAAAAATAGATACACAGCTACTTTCTCTTAGTTCATTGAAAAGAAAAGTTTGTATTAATGTTGTTCAGATAAGATTTCATGTCTGCCTCTTGTCCTCTGAATAACTACTATGAAGATAATACGCAATGTACTAATTATTGTAATTATCCTGCTAACCTGTTTTGAAACTGTTTCATTGCCAATTTTCTCATAAAAAAGCAAAAAATTTAAAAAAAGAATATGTAATTAATTAAAAAAAATAAATATCGGTAAGACAAAAGAATCCTGTTTTTTTCAGTTTTTATGTACTCTAAATAAATGTGCTTCCTAAATTGGTTTAATGACAATGGAGTGTCCATCTTTGACAGGTCTAGACAAAAAAAAAGGGGTAAACAAAGGAGGAATCATGATGTTTGTATATACAGTACAGTTAGGATAAATATGCAGTGCTTCTGCATAATTCTATGAGAAGCAAGATTTGCACTAATAGTGGTTGGACAAGATATTATGTTGGCTTCTAGTTCTATGGTCAACCACTAGGGAGATAACCAGGTAGAAAATATTAATTATTTAATCTGTGATACAATTCTGCTCTAAAAAATAAAATAAGTATATAGCTACAGTCTCTTAATTCATGGATTAGAGACATCTGTTATAATAATGTCTGTAAGTATAATATCATATGCACCTTGTATGATACCAAAACATTACAAAAACAGTTTGCAATGTATTCATTTATTCAGTCTGTCCTGTTAATTTGTCTTGAAACTGTCTCATTGCTATTTGTTCTTCAATAAAATGGAATAAAATAAAAAATGCAAAAAATAAAATAAATGTGCTTGCTGCTTTCATTAAAGTAATACAAGAGAAACTTAAATAAATAAATAAATAAAATAAGGGTTAGGTGTTTATATGTTTGATACAAATTCTCTAATAAATGTCTTTACAAATAATGCCTACTCCCAAAATCTGGTTATGTGACAATGTAAACTCATATATATATGAGTTTATATATATATATATATATATATATATATATATATATATATATATATATATATATATAT
>PVKA01021525.1:0-38550 GCA_004027165.1 Ctenomys sociabilis | reverse complement strand
TGAACACGTGTATGATTGTGATTGGTCTGTAAAATCTATATAGTCTGCTATACCAGGAAATCCGTTGTTGCTTGCACGTTGGACGCCGCTGCTAGCGGACGCATGTAGAGGCTTGCATCCCGATCCATAAAGGCTTGTTGAACCCGCTTCAGAGTGTCTAAGTGTCTTCTTCCGCGGGACGGGAGCAGCGCCGGACACTGGACTCAATGGGTCCTCATGTAATACAGGCCCAGAGTATGAGTAAGACTTCCTGGGGCCTGCCAGACCTTCATTCGACCCAGAGCCCTGGTGTGGTGTAAGATTGCTCAGGGCTGGGCGCATCCTCATTCAAGCCTTAGCCCAGGCCCGGCATGTGAGTGGAACTTCCTCCCTAAGACAGGCCCATGTGGAACCTCGGGGCAGAACTCCTTGCAGAGAGGCTAGAGGCAAGACCCAACCAGCTGATCCAGTAGCAGAATCTACTCTGGTAAGATTACCAGAGTAGCACAGAGGGTTGACCTCCAAGGGCTGCAGTGGAAGCCATGCCCACCTGGATGAGTTTGAATTTGGTAGATTTGGACCTGGTGCTAAGGTAGTAACTTTATCAAAGCTCTACACCAAAGGTCAAAAGACAGTGCTTATCACAATGACAAAGAGAAGGAGAAAAATGCATTCTCAGGTTCTGAGCCCACCCAGAACAAATGCAGGAGACAATAGTACAGAAGAGATTGGAAATCACACAGCTGGAATCTCTCAAATGATAGCATCTGAAGTGAAGAAACAACTGCAGAAAGGTATAGAGGAAATCAGATCAGAAATAATTTATGAAATAAAAAAAGAAATGATAAATATAATGAAAGTAGTACTAAGTGCTTCTGAAGAAGACATTGAAAAAAATAGAGAATAGAAAAATGATGAAATATTTGAATGAACAATATAGGAAAGAAATAGAATGCATGAAACAGATTCAAAGTGACATACAGGAAATTAAAACCTCAATCACAAGCTGGCAAAACCATTTGAATGAAAGTGAAAATACCTTGAAGACACCATTGCAGCTAGTGAAAAGGTAAGCAAAGATCTCTTAAAAACAACTAGGATGCAGGAAAAAATAATTCACCAGCTGCAAGACAATGCAAAGATGAACAACATAAGACTAATAGGCAACAATGATAAAGAAGGAGTCAATACAAATGATATAAAAAGAATGTGGGCAGAAGTAATAGGAGAAAACTTCACAAATATGAGGAAATAATACGACATTCAGGTAACTGAAGCACACAGAATTCCAAATAACATCAATTCAATTAAAACCACACCCAGATATATAATAAAGATCCAAGAAATTCAGCACAGGAACAGTATACTAAAAACTGCTAGAGAAATGAAACAGATGATATGTAAAGGAAAGCCCATCAAAATAATGGCAGGTTTCTCTTCACAAACCAAGTCAAGAAAAGTATGGAGCAAAGTCTTGCAAGAAAACAAATTCCAACCCAGACTAACACACCCTGTAAAACTCTCCTTTAATTATAATGGAGAAGTGAAATAATTGCATGACAAAGAACAACTAATGAATTTCATGACCACAAAGCCAATCCTACACAGACTACTAAAAGATATTCTGTAGAGAGATCAAAATGACAACTCCATGAATGAGAACAAAAATAACCCACCAAACAGGGAAAACAATAAAACACAGGAGAAAAAAAAAAGGTATAGAAAAGCAGTATTTCAATTAGTCTTTTGTATATAGCAGCAAAATGTTTCCATCAGCATACTCTACAAATGGACTTCTCCTGCACCATGTGGGTCATGATTCTACACAGGTCTACAGGGTGGATATCAAGGAAATAGCAGTAGCTCAGTCCCACAAGTGACACCTGGCTGCCAGTAAGCATCATGGACACTGCCCATCTCCGTGACGTACTAGAACTTTGTGCAGTATCCTATCCCACAACTGTTACAAGTGCTGGTCATATATTTGCCATTCCAGTATTTATGTTATATTTTGCTCTTTGTGATTCTTTACTATCATGAAAACTTTTTCTTAGCTGAATTGTTTTGAAATACCTAATTTATAAGGTTCTTTCTGTATTTTTTTTTTGGGGGGGAAGGGTCTAAGAGTGTTCAGGGTCTCACTACTAGAGCGGTGACTCTCCTGTTCACAGCCTCTCAAGTGCTAGTATTACAGCACATGCCACCATGCCCAGTTTCAATTGCCATCTCAGAGGGCCCTGGGGATGGGGCTGGCACAGCAGGCCCAGGGATTAAACCCCTGGCCCCTGTGCCTGCTTGCAGGTGTTTTAATCCACTGATCTATTTGTCCAGCCCTTCACTTTTTAATTAGTATTTAACTAATTTTCTTATCTTTTGGCAGAGCAAAGGATTGAACTCATGTCCTTGCACTTGGCAGGGAAGTGCTTATTCTACTGAGCCATCTCCTTAGCCCTTAATTTTCTGAATATTGTTTAATCTTATTTTTTAAAGATTTATACTGTATCTTTCATTTACAATCTACTTATAAGACATGGTATATTTTCTCCTAGTGTTAGAAACTTTAAAAAAGTATACTTCCATTTTCCATTAAAAAAGGCAAATTACAAGTTTTATTTTGTCTTAGTTTAATGATATTTGTATGTAAAGTGTGTTTTGCTTAAAGTGGGCAGTTTACATGCCAAACACATACTGTTTCTAAAATTATTCTGTGTGACCCAAAGTCAGATACTTTAATAAGGTGAGTGTGAAATGTTGCTTCTTTTGGGCCAAGTTCAGCACTCATGTAAGTAACCAGAAGCACTATTACTTACATGTGTGAGACATTTTAGTTTCATAATCTAACAGTTTCTATGGTCGGGTCTTCATTCTGCATTAACCATATGCTTTGCTATTTGTTTAAGAATGTTTTCATATCAGTTTAATTTGATTGAAAATACGTATTTGAAAAAAATTCAATAATTTGGATTATTATACAAACTTTTAGTTGCATTTAACTTACTTAATAAAAAATTTTAAACTGGAGAAAAGAGAGTACTCTTGGAGGCTGCTATATCCCCGCACACAGGATCCAGTTATTACTCTACAAGGAAGCTGATCTAGCCTTCTGGAGGCAAGAGGCTAAGTGCAGGACCACAGACACTCTTACCAATGATGGAACCCACTGCCCGGCAGCACGTGTGCATAGGCAGCTGCCTTAACCTAGCCCCATCTCAGCTGCCTGATGGAGGCAAAAAACCTGCATGAAGAACACCAGGTGAGACAACGAGCACCAGCGGAAGGAAAACCTGAGTCAGTTAACAGAGATTTGTCAGATCTTTTTCAAAAAGAATATTGAGATACTTCATTGAAATGAAGTTCATAATTTCATGATTTTAGTACTTTCACAGAGTTGACTATCCACTAACAATCTACTTTTATTGTTATAAAAGTTATATTGTTATATTTTGTCCCACCAAAAAGAAACCCTATACTAATCATTTCATCCAGACGTAGACAGCTACTAACTAATACATGCTCAAGGTAAAATATAGAAAACTGTCATAGTTCTGTATATAGTTGTCTTTGACTACTTTCTATGACTTAGAATAGTGTTGTCCAACTTCATTTGTCTTGAATTAGGTATAAGTAATTCATCTCTTTTATTGCATAATAAAATGTCATTTAAAAGATATACTACAGTTTATCCATTTGTAATTTGATAGACACTTGGACCATTTCCACTTCTGGCCTATAATGAGTAGCACTTCTATAAATTTCATGTACAAGTTCTTCCATGACAAACATTTTTATGTCTTGGTGATATAGACAGAAATGGAATTGTTGGGTCAACTAATTATATTATATTTCATACTTGAAAAACTGTTAAGCAATTTCTAAGGTGCCTTTAAAGTTTTACATCACCACCATGAGCATGTGAAGGTAAAAAATTCTCTATTTACTTGTCAACACTCATTATTCCTTTCATTTTGATAATGTACATCTTTCTTAGTTCAATGTGATATCTTCTTGTGGGTTTGAGTTACATTTCCCTAATGGCCAATGATATTAAGCATCTATTCATGTACTCAATCAGCCATTTATTTATTTTCTAGTGAGAAACAAGTATTCAGGTTGCCTTCAAAGTAGTGGCAATCCTCTACCCTCCAAGTACTGAGATTACAGGCATGCATCATACTCAGCTCCATTTGTATCTTTGAATCTAATAACAGCATATGGTTAAGTAGTTGAATCATTTAAAAAAATGTGGCTCAACCTTTTTATTGAAATTGAATTGTATTGTCTTTGTTCTACCATTTTACTAATTTGCTTGCCATTTCTTTGTTTAGTGAATTAACTGAACCAGTTCCGGGAAGTGTTATTTCTTTGGTTTTGTGCTTTGTTTTTACTTTATTTTTATTATTTACTTATTTGTTTATTTTATTTTAATTTTTATCTGGGCTACTCAGAGGTGGGCCTAGTTGGCGTGAGCCACTTACTGCTAAAAGGTTGTGTTTGAACTACTCCAGCAATCAAACTTTTATGATCTACCACTATATGTGGCTTGGTGGCTATTTACACAGTTCAAGAACTATATGCTTTTGTTCTCTCTTAGCAAAAGATTAGTGTCTTAGATTTTGTCTTCCTTATAACTTCCAAGAATATGTAATGATGGACATGCACATAGCTTCCAAATTGCCTGAGTTCATTATGATTTTCCTTTTAATCCTGGCTCCAAGTTCTTCCCTCTGTTAGAGCAGCTTATTGCTCAATAAGCATTTGATGGATATGTCTAAATTCCTTTCACCTGTGAGGCTACACATATGAACAAGTCTGTGAAGTGTGGTGCTCTACACCCTGGTCTGACTGCCGCGGGGAGAGTGCAGGCTAGAACAGGCACACAAGCTCCTCCAGCTTCATCCTTCACTGGGAATTCAGAAGGGCTCTTCCCAACTGACTTTGTCTAGTCCTCTTTATTAAGCTTTGAACCATTTTGGCATTTTGTTTGCATCAAGAAATAGCTATCCACCTCTTAGCCAATGAACATCAAAATATATTGGTTTTGATAATATGGTCATGTGCCTGTGCTGTGCTCCAAGGACAACTCATTGTTTTTCATGCTATGTCTTTCTTTCTCTCCCAGGCAGAACTCCTGTACCACCTCACTGGAGTTGATAGTAAAGACCAGCGCTTCCCAGAGAGACACCGTCAATGTGCAAGCAGGAGCTGATGAAGGAGCAGAGCCTGGTCATCTTGGCCTGTCGTTTCTCCTTCTTTTACTTTTAGTGCAGATGTAGGGGGCAATTGAAACTCCAGGATTCTTGTCTTGGTGCATGAGAAGCAGACCTCCTGCCATGAAAACTAGAGAAACAGATCTGAAAGACTACTGCTTCCTGAGAACTGAAAGGTTCTGATTACAGATAATTCACACATGCACACACCAACATGCATGCACCTTTAGAAAGATAAGAAAGCAGAGATGAAACTGTTAGAAACAACTTGAACCAGGAAGAAAAAAAAATCAGTAGAGGAGTCCTAAAATAAAAATGAAAGAAAGGCTAAGAAATTTGGAGATGTAGAACACAGGCACCCTGAAGCTTAAGAAAGAAAACAAGGTATTGAGAACAGGCTCATATGGAAGAAAAGAGAGGATTTTAAAAGTCACTGGGTTTGTTCCTCATTGAGTGTGCATATCCATGTCAAACTGATAGGAATCAGTGGGAGGTTTGGAAGAAGTTATGGTGCAAAGGACCCTGGACCGCTAACCACTTGGGATAAGAATGATTGGCACCTTGCCTTATTTTTTATCCAAAGTGCTTTATTTGTGTTCAGTATTTAGGTTGAGGATGAACTTATAGACAGGAAAATTAGGATAATAGAGGATGTTCAATGCAAAACAGGATACTAAGTAATGACAGATTGGAAAGCTGGCCCAAAGGATAGAATGATTTCCACAGGTAAAAAGATCAGTCTTTCATGGGGTCTGAGGGGTTGAGTGATATATACAAAACACCTCATTAATACTCAGTTCTTTGTAGTACAGAGAAGCTGAAGACTACATATGACATAATCTCAGAACTCTGTTAAACTGGGAGATAAATTCATCTGCAAAGAAAGTCAGGAAAGTGAGCATCTGACTCAGTGAGGAGGCAGAGCTTTAAAAAATACATAAAGGAAATATGACAAAGTGGAAACAGAGTAATGGATGCTGCCCAGTTGAAGTTGAACTATTTTTACCTTACAGCTCTTTCTTCTTCTAATATTCTGTGGCAACAAGTAATAGTCAGGAAAAGTGAAGGAAGCACACAGATGAAACAGTATATATTGAAATGAAGCTAGCCCAAGAATGGGTCAATGTGCAACTGCAGGACACAAAGCAGAGTGAGGGGTCAAGAATAAAGGTGAAACATCATTGGAACTGTATCCTATTAGAATCTTCCTGGACTGGAGGCCAGTGAGACTACCTAAATGATGCCTTAGAGGGCTCCTTTATGGTAGAGTTTGACACTGTATGGTCCAGAACTAAATGCTTTTGTAAATAAAGTTTTATTGGAATATACCTACACTCAATCTTTTATATGTTTTCCGTAACTATTTGGCCATCATGAATAGTCATGAGAGACACCATATGGTCTGCCAACCTGGAAATATTTACTCTTTTCCCTTTGCAAAAACTGTTGCTGGCTGCTACTCTGTGATATAGAAAGCTATGATATATCAGGAAGCAAAAGGGTGGGCTACCAAGCAATGCTTGCAACAAAATTCTACATTTTTTTTAAAACTGTGCCTAGACAATGATTAGGAGGCTATGTATCAAATTGTTAATAATTGCTTAGGTGTGGGAAGATGATCATGAATGTGAGGGCTACACTCACCCTAGGGCAAGTGGCCCACATGCAAAGTAAGAGACAGAAAGAAGCTGTCTTCTCTCTCCCTTGTCCGTTGGCTACATTGCCTGCCATGAACTCTCCCCCTTCGTGATGGCTTTTACCCTGCCAGATAACCCTGCCCGGGAGCCTACCAGTTATGCACAGAAACCTCTACAAACTGTAATCTAAAGAAATTTTCCCTCCTTTAACTTTGGGGTCAGATATTTTGTCTCAGCAACAAGTAACTAGACACCTCTTTTTCCTCTTTGCCCCACTTCTCTTTTATTTTTTGCAACATGGTCTATAAAGTGTTAGGATAATGGTATGAAGAAGAAACACTGTATTCAGTGGTTACATTAGTTGATTTAAGCAAAGTGTTAAAGAGCCCTAGGTTGTTAATTTCCATAGATGAACCTTGGTATAGGATTCTAAAGGCTAAGTATATATGTACCTTCTCACAACCATGCAACTTTTGAAATTTTGAACTTTGACTGATAGCAATCAGTGGGAAAAGACTAAGCAAAACCTGAGCCCAATATGCTATCAATTTTAGACATTAATGTTGAAATAAAAATATTATAGCAAATCTGTCAAAATCTCTAGATTATCTTCACTGATTTTGTGGTTTCAAGAAGAAATTGATATTCAAATGGAAAGACATGTTTTTCTCTAGGCAGAGTAATTGTTAAAGCAGAAATAAATGAGCAAATTAAGTCTAGTCCTCCCAGGCAAAATAATAATGGGAACTGGCTTAACTACCTTCATCTCATGACATGCTGCAAAGTTTTCTCCAAAGATGTGGCTGGCTGTTATTACCTGCTTTCCCATCTCTTGCAATTCAAAGTTCCATCAGCTTCCACTGACATGTTGTACACAATGTTTTCAGGCATCTATGTGTGTAATTTATTTGTTATGAAGTTTATATAGCTCCACTGTACTTGAAATTGAACAGAATTTTTATAGAGACTAAAATGATATCTACTATTGGTAGGGGAATGCACCCTGGATGACTGAATTCATAGTGGAGGACTAAGCAAGGTTTAAGTATTTAAAGTCAATCACATATGAAAGGAAAAAGCTCAAAACCAATGACAGAGGATGAAAGGGCCAGTTCAAAAAATAAAGAAGCTGGGAGTGGGGTCAAGTGTGGGATGAGAGGCTTGGAGGAAGCAAGACTCAAAATAAGGTTTGGATGAGTGCAACCAGACCCAACTCCTAACTCAAAGCTTCTTTGTATCTCAAAGGGAATGTTAGGCGGAGACCTCTAATACTAGGATTTATTCCACTTCCCCCACTTCCTACTCTTCTGCCCATAGAAGCTGTTGATTTAGTTCTTTAGTAGGCCAGACTGCAACCTTTCCTAAAAAACACTTTTGACAATCTTCACAGTTCGAAAATTGAATAAGCTGCTTCCGAAAGTACTTCTGAAAATACTTAAACTTCTGTGGTTCAAGATCTTGTTCCTAGGACTCTATTTGTATGACCTGAGGGTATTGAAACTTCTCATTTAAGACAGAAGGATAAATAACAAAAGCATAAATATTTATGTCAGGGAAAGGTGGCCAGAGGACTCATTCATAGTGAAGCATTTTCATAGCAAGAGCTTGGCCATCAGTAGAGGTCTGGGAAGAAGATCTGTCCTTAAAGTAGACACCAAAATCAACCTCCCTGGGGACTTCTGTCTTTCATTCTCAGTGCCAAAGACATATCAGACAGATGAGAAATCACCAATTATGCTATATTTGGCAGTTAAGAAGAAAGTAAAATGAACCAAAACCAGATTTGTTGCATATTTAAGACAGGACAATATCCAAATATATGTTCAGTAAACAGAACCAAGTTCTTGCCTCAGAACAAGAAGATATTTCCACTCCAGAATTATCTACTATTAATGTAAGTTGATTGTTGAATTTATGTATTTACTTCCTGTTAGTGAGTCAGTCTAATGCCATTGTGGGCTAAGAGAAAATGTAATGTGATTTCTCATCTTTAAAGTCATTGTCATGTGAACCAGAAGGTGATCCATCTTAGTGTTTTAAGTTAGTTGAAAAGAATGTGTCATCTGCCGTTATTGGATGAAATAGCCTATGGTTGTTGATTATAGCCAGTTGATGGACAGTGATGTCGAGTTCAATTATATCTTTGCTGATCTTTTGCCTACAAGATCTGTCCATTTTCAAAAGAGAGACATTAAAGTTTCCACCAATAATAGTGGATTAAGTTATCCACTATCTTTGAAGTTCTATCAGTTTTTGTTTCCCAGGCTTTCATACTATTATTGCATTCATTTACTCCATAAACAGTGGCTATTGCCTGACATAGGTGGTGAGCTGTTGGGATATAGCAAAGCATACAAGGCCCTGCTGTCTTGCATCTTGTGGGTCTAGTGAAGTCATCAAATAATGAACTTTTAATATGGGGTTTCCCATTCTGATCTTATCTATTTCCTTGACATGCTCATGGCCAGCTATTAATTTTCCTGGAGAAAATAAAAATGCTCTTATCTTTTACCTAGTGGACGGTCAAGACAAAGCAAGATAAAGAGAATCAACTCTAGAGAGCTGCCTGCATGGTGATATTTAAGGACCAATGAGTGCTCTTTGGTTTGCCAGGTCTCTTTATCTCTTACTGGTTATAGTATATAGGTTTGTATGTTGGCCCACCAATGATTATTTTGAGAAACCCCCCTCATGCGTTATAATCACTTATAGGTTAGTAGAGAGCTCTGCTTTCTCTGTGGAAGGCATGATATTAAGTATGATTGAGAAAGATCAAGTAGACAAAAATAGGAAGAGATACCAGAATCAGAAAGCAGTGAGTTCAAAAGCACTTATCAATTATGTTACTAAAGCTGTTTAGGTCAAAGAAATTCAGAAACCTTTCAAAACATTCCTGAAGGCAGAGATGCTCACCAAAACATGTAGCCATGAGTATTGTGCAAACACTATCCTCAGGTATGGTCAGGCTCTACCTCTGAATATCTGCTGCATATCAGCCCTTCCTAGAGGGAGAAAGAGCCATGAATAAAAAGGATTGAAAATATGTAGAGAACAGTGCTAGCCAACAGAATCAGTGTTCTCTTGGGTCCAGTGAACACTGGGACTGAAAGAATGATTTGTGCTGACTATAATTCAACAGAAGTGTGTTTGTCTCCTATATTACAGGGCTATCTTGCCTCCTTCTTTCTACATGGCCTACAACCCCCTCCTTTATCAGGATAAATGATTTCTTCTCCCTGATTGTGCATTCCCTGTCCTTTATCAAGTGCTTTGATGAATGTGGACACTTCTTTAGTTTCTTCATATTCTGTGCCTTGCATGAATCATTTCTAAGGGGACTAAATCACTTTCACCATTGCTCAGCCTCCTCCTCTTTGAAATCTTTGACTATATACATGCTTATGCGTCACTACTCACTACGAGCCAGTATGTGTGTGGGGCCCTGTTTATGGTGGGCTGCAATCTGTTGTTAGTGGCAGACTCTAGTGTCCTCTTCCTTCCCAAGGGACCAATTCTTATTCCCCTTGTTCCTATAGCTCTTAGTGGGAGCAGAAAATGCAAAGGGGTCTCGCCCTTAACCTCAGTGCATGGAACCTTGACCAAATCTTCATTCCAGACCCTTATTTTTGATGTTCCCTTACAGCAACTCTCCCCTTGATACTGTCTGTATAGCTGAAAATCAAGCACTGGTGTCCCCTCCCATGTCATCTCATAGACCATCTTGGACTAACAGACTGCAGTGAGGAATCACATGCTTTTTCTCTGTAATTTCACTTTAATGTGTTTCCTTTTTATTACATATGCCAGCATTTTTGCTTTGCCTTTCATCTCTTTTAAGTGCATTTCAGAGTACAAATTTGATAACACTCACCAGTAGATGAAGGCATCGTTTGATGAACCCAAACTCTGTGATTTTTACATGAGCACATTGATATTTAGTAATTGGCAATAGATCTTCACATTTCAACAGGCTACAGTGAGTTATCCTCCATTGTCCTTCCCCCTATCCCAAACCCCACTCCATCTGAGTTGCTCTGGAATTGATTTATGAAGCTCACTTGCTTTTTACTTATTTTATTCCTCATTATTCATATTTAATGTAACCCGCACTTGACCTTGTGACTCTAATTCCTTAAACTGAATAATGTACACACATTGACTTTGTTCTTCTTGACAGGTCTTACCATTTTTTATCTTTGCCATCCCTCTTGCAGCGTTTTAAAGATCTAGGGCTCTCCAAATCTCTTATCTGTTTACATTCTTTTTCATTATTTAATATTAATGTTCTTTTATCAGCCATGGTTCTCTAAGTTGTTATTTTCCCAAGTTTCCTGATTTTGGTCTTTCTGACACTGAGCCAGATCTCTCACTACCACATTTTAAAGGTCAACTATGGCTTCAACCCTGGTACTAACTCAGATGTAAAGAAAACCATTGCAACCAGGAATTCAGCAATAATTCAATCAGTCCTTGCCTGAGATTTCCAGCATCATTTAGGAGTATCAGTTGTGAGTTGTTGCTGACAGTAAATGTTTAATCACAGGAGAAGATCACTTGACAGCCAAAGAAGAAGACATAAATTTTGTCTTTGAATAGTTTTCAGGACAGAAATACAGCAGAGAATGCTTCCCTGGCCATGATTTGTTCATCCGTGTCCCATAGGAAAGCTGTGTTGTTCTTTGAGAATATATTCACAAAGTCATGAACTGGCAAGCCACTATTAATGCACATTCAGTGGTCTAGGTGGAAATGACGCTGCCTAATTTATTGCTAAGATAGTGGCAGGGAAATGGGGTATGCCAATGGGAGTGCTACCTACATGTAGTTTTTACAGCTTGCGCTGTTATCTTCGTTGTTTAGACTTTCTTTTGACTAAAGCCACGTGTGGGCCATTTAGTTCCTTATGATTCCAGTGGCTGGGTTGAGCATGACAAGGGCTCCCCAAATGTACACTACAGAGGAAATTAAGAGAAGCCGTACTATTGGTGCTAAACCTGAAACCACTTTTTTTTTTTTTTTTTTTTTACGGTACCTGGGATTGAACTCAGGACCCTGCACTTGCCAGGCAGGCCTTTATTCTACTGAGCTATCTCTCCAGCCCCAAAGCCATTTTCTTTTCTTTTTTCTTTTTTTGTGGAACCAGGGATTGAGCTTAAGGCCCTTGTGACTGCCAGGGAAGTGCTTATTCCACTGAGCCATCTCCTCGTACCCGTGAAACCATTTTATGACTCAAAAATGTTTGAGAAAAGTTAAAGTACCCTATTCAACTTTTTTCCCCCCTGAGGAACCAGGAATTGAACTCAGTTCCTTACATTTGCCAGGGAAGCACTTATTCCACTGAGCCATCTCCCAGCCCAAAGTGACCTATTTAAATGATTTAAGTAAATGGCAAAAATCTTTAAGATTAAAACATTCTGTAGTCAGTTAGGCCCAGGCTTTTGAAGTACACAGATAGTTTTCTTCTTTCCACGATATCATTACTACTATTATTATTACACTTCACATAGTAGGCTTACTACATACAGCCAAGGACTTCTAGCTCTCATTCTAGCTTGAAGTTTTTGAAAAACCATATTGTGTGTATTATATTGTTAGGGAAAACACCAGCCACAATATACATAAAATAATGAGACCCATCTGAGAATGAGTGATACATACAAAACAAGGCATTAAGCCTTTGTATAAAGATACTTCAGTGACTTTTCATATCAAAGGACTATCATGTATGTTAGACTCAGTCATATTATTTTCTGTCTCAGAGTCCTAAAAGACAGTCTTCTCACTGGGACTGGTAATAAATCAACACATTAACAACAAACTCTTCTTAGAGCCTTTGATTTTTCTTTCTTCATCTATGTCTCTAATCAGTCACAGAAAATAAAGTGAAAACTTTACTCAAAAGAATATTTTATTTGGGATGAGGAGATAGTTCAGTGGTCTAAGTGCCTACCTGGAAAGTGCAAAGACCCTGGTTTAATCCCTGGCACTGCATGCTGTGCCAGCCCAGAAACTCTGGCATGTCATGCTGACCACTGATTCCCAGCTTGGTGGCACACACCTGTAATCCCAGGGCTGCGGAGGCTGAGACAGGAGGATCACTACAAGTCTGAGCTGCATGGTGAGACCCTGAACCAAACAAATAAAAAAATTAAATAAATGATTGTTTCAAAAGATTAAAAAAAAAAGGATATTTTCTTTTGAGATATTATCTTTTATTGTTCACAGATAGACTGCCTTCTACTGCAAAGTCATCAACACTGGCCAGGGCTACTTCATTAGTTATCTGTTGTTGAGTTAGGAAATAACTAGCTAGAGTTAAGGAAGATTGCTGCAAACAGGAAATTCTAAGTAAAAGAACCCAGATACTCTCGAGGTTTATTTCTTTTCTGTGGCCCAGTTCATGCAGTTAGGTACATCTTTCTCAATGTTCTTTAGGGACTCAGGACATCCTGCTTCTGTATTATGAGTTGGAAGATCCCTAGATTTCACACTTGTCCCCATGACTGAAGCAGAGTCAGTAACCATACTCAGCCCTTGGGAGGGATAAAGGACAGAAAGGGCAAGCAGCTTTCACTCTAAAGATGCAGTCCAGAAGTTGCATAAGCCACCTGTGCTCAAACAAACAGCAAGAATGGGGTTACCTGGTCATATCTGCCCATAAGGGAGGCCTGGGGAGGCTGCATGGCCAGGAACCTTGGGATCCCCACAAGAGCTCGAAGGCAGTATTGCCCAACTGAAGGACAAAGAGGACAAGGGATCCTGGAGAAAATTAATGGTTTTTGTGACAGCTATTGAAGTTGGGAGAGTGCTAACATTATATATGTAAATGTTCAGATAAAATATATGTGTGTATGTGTGTACGTTCTCATGTGCCCTGAGACGCTCCACACATTCATCCTGTTTCCTCTCAAGGACAAATTAAATATAAGAGAAAAGTTAAAGTGACCTATTTAAAACAATCAAATAATTATAGAAAAGTTTCTTGGTATCTTGAATCTCATTCTTAATAAGTCAGATATCTATCCCAACCCAGGAGTGCTAAACCCACTACCAAAAACAGGCATGGTGGCACACACCTGTATTCCCAGCCTTGGGGAGACTGAAATAGAAGGATCACTAGGAATCTAAGCGGCATAGTGAGGCCAAGTACCAAACACTTGAAAAATGTGGGATATCCTACTTCTGAATTATTCACTTTGGTGGATAGAAACTCTAGTCTTGGAGTGTAACACATTTTTTTTTTACTCCACCACCTCACAGTCCACAAGTCAAATCAAAGTTGTTAAAATACTCTGAATTAACTCTGTTATTTCTATTTCCTAAAAACTAACATTATAGCTTTTACCAATTTTAGTAATCAAAGCAGAGAAAAGCAATCATATTTCAGAGATCACCACCATGGTTTGCACTAAAGGTTATGTCTTATTTCATCATTTTCACTGCCTGGTGACATTAATATCCTCATGTGTTCTGCAGATGCGGGGGTCAAAGCCAATCAGCTTGGTAGTGCACCTTGCAGGAGCCTGAGCTCTAGAGCATAACACTGGACCTCTTCAAGACGATGAAGTCTATTGTCCATGCAATTAGACATAAAGCTAAAATCTATTCACAGGAATCTATCAATACGGTCTGTATACTGCATAATCTCCATTATTCAGCATGGCTTCCAATCAGTAATTTTGAGATACTGGTATTTTGAAAAAGATGTCAAAAGACATATAGTCTTTTCTCAGCCTTTGTTAGTTCTCCAAAAATCACACCACCCTCCAGTGCAGTAATAAAATTAGTGAGTTAGAGCATTCCTTTTTAACGGTTTCATAAAATGGGAGTGCTTTTGATCCTTTCTGTATTGCCAAGTGCAAAGGCACCATACAAGCTGTTTTTTTTTTTTTAAACTGGGAAGTTACTATAAAAATACAGCCCTCTGTCTCTCAGCAGGGATAGATAAGGAGCAGTGAAACAGCATTAATAATTAATGGGCAGACAAGATGAAACTCCGGTTGCTCAGACTGCTGTCTCCACATAATCTGTATTTTATACAAAAGGAGAAAGAACTCAATGGAATTTCAGCTGTGACCGGATAAAAACTGCCAGCAAATGTGATAAGGAAAGTCTAATGTGTATATTAATCATGTTTATAGCTCCTCATTTGTTGATATATTAGCAGAACTCCCTTTAAAAATACATTTTTGATCACCAGCGGATTCATTTAATGCAACCAAATCTCGACTAAAGTCCAATTAAGGTTTCTAATTTTTGTTAATCAAAAATAATTAATCTATCCCATAAATCGAAGAATAAATGGTTTGAGAATTTTAGTGCAAGATGAGAAGCATTAAGAAAAGAAATCTAGAAAAGTTTGATGCATGATGTAAACATGCCATTTCATGTTTATAGCTTGAGTTAACATTTGGCACTTTTATTATCCAAATTGTTTTTCTAGATATAATGAACATATAATATGACTCAAAGTGAGACACAATTTACCCTTGAATGGTGTCGACTTCAAACATGATTCATTTTTATTTTCTCTGGATTGCTTAGAACAAAACAGATTACAGGGTTGGGTGGGGAATGAAGTGTTTTTAGAAATATCAATATTTTTGTGGTTAAATGCCTAAGAAAATAAAGCTCAGTCTAATTTACAAGAAAAGGAGTTGCTATGTAGAACCATTTTAGTATATTTTTAAAATACAAATACAGAAATATTTACAAATATTTGTTTAAATATATATGGCCCATAACTATTCAAACTTAAATCTAGTTGTAAGTATAACCCAAATTTGTTATAAGCATCAAGCCTGAATGAGGGATGATGGGAGAGAGCGGGCAGAAGAAGATAGATTAAATACAGGAATGTGACTTTAGCTACAAGGATATTAGAGGCAGAAAATAGTCCCAGGTACACACAGATGTATATTATTTAGATTAACTTGTTATAGGTCTATTTAAATATGAAATCTTATGAACTGTATATTAGTCTACTGCTGCAATGCTAATGCATAAAAGTACCCAAATCTTGGTGTTAAAGTGGATTAAAAGAAGTCCTCAGAATGAATGGGTAGTAAAGTTGTGTTTTCTGCACAATGGAGAGCTACTCTTCCATAAAGAAGTATAACTGGAGATATTTCTAGGAGATATGGAGACATTCTTCAGTGAAATAAATCAGACACGCATTTAAAGGACGAAAATATAATAGATAAAGAAAAAAAGAATAGAAAGGGAAAATGGGGGAAAGCCTTTGTAAATAAGGAGATGAAGAGGGGTTGAAGGGAGGGAAGGGGAATGGGACAAAGGAAGAACCTGTACGTATGTACTGGTACAAATTTCCTGTGATAAATGTTGTCATTACGTATACCTAAAATGTACCAATAAAACTAATCAAAAGATGCAAAGATACGGAAATTTGAAAGAGAAAAAAAGATATCCTCACAAGCCAGGTTGTGAAAAAGTGGAAGAACAAAGGTCACAAAGGCATTAGGATAGCAACCCTATGAGGCCATAAATTTTATTTGCTAGCAGAAAGATGAGGACTTGTGGTGAAATATGTTAGATAACACAGTCATAACATACTGAAGGAGAAGTGTTATGAGTTCCTTTTTCACAAAGTCTGAATAAAGTTATATGGATACAAATAATTTCTTGGACACAGATTTACCATCACCGTCTCCCAACACATCTCTGTGTAATAAGCACTCCAGCAAGAATAGAAAAAGCAACGAGGTAAGGGCGCCTCACATTATTAGTAAATTTCACAAAGTTCTATAACCTGATAACTGTTGGAATCTCAGCTGCTAGTTCATCTAAAATCTGTGTGTATTTTGTTGTAATAAATTCTGAGACCTAGCGATGCATGACCGGCATGACCGAGGTAGGCAAACTCTTCACCTTCTCTAAGTTTGTTTGCTCTCTTGTAATAAGAGGGCAAAAATACGTGATTGGCGAGCTTACAGGAATCTAGTAAGGTTTTATTTTAATGAGAAAAGGTGTGAAAAGGTGTCTGTGGGACTATAAAAACCATGCAGAAGTGAAATGTAATTACTAAGCTATGGTGTTTCTCACCTTTCTTTAAGGATTCCTAAGAATCCAGGATTTAAAGTAGGACCCTGGGTCCCACAGCTTTATCGGGGCTAGAAACTCTAATGTTACTCTGTGACCAGCATTTTCTCAAGCAAGGTTTGCTCAGTGGTAAATTAGCAAAGGTTTAGTGCCCCAAGCAGTCCTGTAATGAAATCTGTTTAGGGTACATAGTTCCTTTACATGAAGTACTTTCCTACAGGACTCCCCTGAGTTTTAATGTGCAAACTATCGGCCTTTAATGACATGGGTATTAGACATAGTTTTGCCAAATTTACTTGCCAGTGAAAATTGTATTTATACACCAGGATCATCAGTTGGCATTGTTATTCTCCATAAATTGGTTTGGAAAATACTGGGGACACTTCTTCGTAGGTTTTCAAAATATATGCACTGAAAAGTCACTGGGTCCTTGTTCTACAAAGGCCAGCCATGCTAATCTGAAGACCAACTTTCCAAGATTGTGGGTCCTGGTGATGCTAGCTTAGAATCCAGACTCCAGGGGCCACCTGAACCTTGAGCAGAGTTATGGGGTTATGTGTTCTCATAGACTTCATGGGTGATTCTGAGCTACTTGATCTGAGACTATGACCTGAAAAATGCCACTGCTGCACATGTGTCTATTGGTGGTCAGATAGTTCTGATGGGTATTAGCATGACATGTGTCTTGTCTGTGACAGACTTGCACTTTTTGAGCCTATAAAGGGCAAATTCATCCTCAGAATTTCCCAGGTAAACTGATTCCTTCAGTAGCACTGCTGCCCACTTTTGCAGACTGCTTAGGAATCTACAAAGACCATTGTGCTGTGTACATAAAGTCCTCCTGGTGTAATGTCCTTCCTTCTTTCAAAAGGTAGAAAGACCAGAGATCTGTACTTCAGTAAGTAAGAGTATAATATTCCTCTACCTAATTCCTTGAAAGTCCACATTTATGTCTGGGAAAGGTGAAGCCCTATATCTACTCTGCTAGCAGATAATTACTATTGATAGAAATGATCAAAAACCACACTTCTCTCCTAGATCTTCCATGTAATAGAGTGAAGTAATGCTGTTTAAAAATACCTAGGGTGCCTACAAGAAATTACAAATATAGGGGGCTGGGGAGATAGCTCAGTAGAATAAGTGCTTCCCTAGCAAGCACAAGGGCCTGAGTTCAATTCCCTGTTCTGAAAAAAAAAAAAAAAGAAAAGAAATTACAAATGTAGAACATAGATAAGGACACAGTTTGAAATTAATGTGAAAAATATAGTTATCAATTATTTTCTCTGTAAAACTCTCAAATGCCACAGCTCATCTGATGAATAGAAATGCTCCATGTGGGGGTAGGGAGGAGGGCCCCACTCATCACTCTGCAGCATTAGTCTTTCTTGCAGGACCTTTTCAATATATTCACAAAAGTAGTAGAGGATTATTGTGTATCTTTAAGCATCCACATGAAAATTACCTTTATTTAGCAGGCTCTGGGCAGTATTCGTCACCAGCTATTTGGTTTGTTAAGATGAATCTTGAGGGTCAATTTCTCATCATCTTTTTGCACCATGGAAAGTGGTACAGACTATGGAGTCAGGTTGTAGAATTTGGCTTGTATCTCTTTCAAGTATTTGTTTCCGCCAAATCTTAAGGGCTTTCATCTGTAGGATGGAGCAGCAGTAAGGGCACATGAGAAATGCACGGTGCCAGGGATCCGCTAAGAGCTCATCAACGGTAATGGTCCTGATGATATTTCACATGGAGATCACATGTTAAAGCTCTCTGCTGTCCTCACTGAGCCTAGCAAAGAACTTTACACACAGAACTATTAACGTATTTTGGGAAGTTGAAAGAATGACTATGTTGACTTGCTGTGAAGACTTCAAAAAGCTTCTAGATTCTTTGCTTGAATGTGAAGAATACTGGGAAATAATTCCAAGAAGGTAAATATCTATGCAAACATTGTTCTTAAAACCCTGCTTCTCCATGCTGAACTCGGGAATCACAGTGAATCTCCTAGGACTGTGAATTCTGCTCTTCCCCTGGCTTTTTGCATGGTTTGTGTGCTCTTTAAACATCTTGTTCAAAACCCCTCTTTGAAAAACTAATCTTCATAGGATATGTGGAGGTGCACCATGCCATCAAAATAATGATGTAATTGATTAATAAATAATACTTTATTCATTTATTAATGGTGAAGTAATCACATTATTATATATACTGTGAATTTTGTACTACCTTTTTTTGGCCTTATTCAAATTGCAAGAGGGTGATGTACTTCACCAGCTGAAAATAAAATTGCAACTATGAAAATTAGGTATGTTGTAGTGGGTTGCTAACCAGTGGTCAATTTGTTACACCCAGCTGAGTTGAATTAGTGTGGTGCTGGGTGCAGGAGGCCCATCTGAGGGTTGTTGCCAGCAGCATAAGAGGCAGAACTGGAGAAGCTGTCGGGGGACTGTTAGGGAAGCCATTTTGAGAAGCTGCTGGTCCTTTTGGGCTGTGATATTGGAAGACTTCATCATACTAGCTTTCTTGATGAACTTGGTTGTTCTTGTTGAAGGAGGAGCTTGGGACCTTCACTGTTGCTAAGAAGGAAGGTCTGAAGTTCATTTTGAGGAGCTCTGGTTCTCATCTTGAGCATCACTTCCTGGCTCGGGGCAGGGGGAGATGGTGCACTGCTCAGCCTCATGGAGATTGTCACATTGGCTTTCCTGATGGGAACTCAGCTTTCCTTATCGTAGAAGGACCTTGGAACCTCGTTGTCACTGAGGATGCCTGTGGTATTTTGGGGGGAGCTATGGCTCTTACCTTGAGCTTTGCTTCCTGGCTTCAGTTCAGGTCCCTCCACCTGCTAGCACAGATCCTTCATCTGGCTGGTGTAGACTTTCTAGTTTCCATCACTGATCTTTGGGCCTTCCCAGCACAGATTGGTGAAATGGACCTGCATGAGACATTTTCATAGGCTGTAAGCCTCCATTCAAACTTTGTGGGAGGCATTGTTGAGGGCTCTAGGTCTGGACTCATGCAGGATACTAGGATCCAGGCCCTCAGCAGGATTACTTGGTCTTGGGTTGTGAACAAATTTCCTGCACCTCTTGTATATAATTTTTTGGGTGATTATAAAATAATCTTATAAACTGTGTCCTGTGTTGTACTGTTCCCCTCGCAAAAACCTCAAACTAGGACATATGTGCTAATTGAATGTCACTTGTATGCTGCTATGTGGTGGAGATGTTGCTGGACAGAACATCAGGAAAAGCTAACCTCACTGGTTGCGCAATTAACCCTAATGATAAGTGAGGCACTAAAGCCCTGGGAGAATAAGAACTACAAATATTTGAGCTATCACCTAACACCTCTTGCTGCTGGTGAAGGCTTTATCTTTAAAGGCCACATAAAGGTGAGATGAGTTCCCTCTGTATGCACAGTAAGGTTTGCAAAAGCATAACTAGTATTTTCCTTGTGGTTAGTATGGCAGATAGGAATTCATGCAGGGACATGGAGGAGTGGGACCTAAAACAGATGGTTTTAGAACTGGAGGGGGCAAGAGGATATCAACCACAGCATTTCCACGGCATATTCTCCCTGGACACTGCCTTAGAAACCTGATTTTGAGCCTGTGGAGCAAGAACACACTTCTCTTTACTCAAAGCTATATGTGATCTGGTTTGGTATGTTTCTAAATGTCAAAATTCACTACTAGGTCATAAAATTAATTTTGTGGTTAGAACTAGGTATAAAAATAATAGAATAGGAGCCAGGGATATAGCTCAGCAGCAAAACACCTCCTGTGTAAGTTCAAGGTTCTGAGTTTGATCCCCAGCACCAATAATAATAATAATAATAATAATAATAATAATAATAATAATAATAATAATACAGGTTCAAATTCATTGCACGCAGTAAAGCTCAGATTTGTGAAATTTTATTTCAGTTCTTTGTGTGAGCAACTATATGTGTAAAATGTCATGATATAATTTGTACTTCTGACTTTGGGTCTCATTCCTATGCCCTTTCCTAAATAGTTTATCGAATCACAGGGAGACACATTTCCCCCTGTCTTTCAGGCTGCAGGTAACCATCTGATTCTTTGCTGCTCACTTATACTGAGCTGCCCATTCAGTAGGTAGTCCAGCCCCCAGCTAACATTGATGTTTGCCGTTATCTGACAGCATGCTAAGTGTTTTATGTGAATTTAAATTCTTAAAACAATTCTGCTGATTAGGTACAGTAGTCTCCACCATCTGTGGCTTCACTTTCTACAGTTTCAGTTCCTGATCATGAGTCACAGTCTGAAAATGTTACAAGGAAAATTCCACAAATAACAATCACAGTGATAGGTACCCACTCGGGTCACGCCACATTCTCCCATGGTAAAGGGAAAACTATTATAAATAATTAGTTTTATACTGGGAAAACTGAGAGAAAGAGATCCTATTTACTTTGTTCAAATTTATGTAGGTGGGAAAGAGAATTTGAACCTAGGGAATTTAGTGTCAGAGTTTTCATTAAAAATTTTGAGGAGTCTGTCTTAATGTATTTGGGCAGCACCAATATAAGACAGTACCATGAACTGGGTGAATAATGAACAGGATAATTGTATTTTGTATGGTTCTGGGTGCTGGAATCCCAAGATAAGGGAATCAGGAGCCTTTGTGCCAAGTGAGCACCCCATGCTCACAGCGAATTTGCACCATGCAGTCATGTAGCAGGAAGGGTGACCACCCTTACTTGCCCCTTTAATAAGCGCACTTACCCCAAAGCCTCTGGGAGCTGACACGTCTCAAAGACTTCATGTCCTATCTCATATTTAGAAGATCAAACCATTAATTCTGGAGGACACGAACATTAGCAATACCTGTCTAAATCCCTAGGCAACCTCTCTCCCCATATGTTGCCAACACCATTTCTTGCTTGCTACAGATCAAGAATGTCAAAGTCAGGTCATCCTGTTGTAGTGTCTCTGAATTTCTCAGTGTAACACAAATATTATGCTCATCAATGTAGAACTGCAGCTTTTACAAACATTTCAACTACAAACCATCAGTTCATATGGTCCAGCCAAGTACCTCTTCTTTACAGGTGAATGGCTCTTAACAATGGATAACACATTCCTCCCAACTTTGATGCATTTATAATCCAGGAACTGAGGGAAACTGATATTTAGGGTCCTTTCTGATTTATACTGCAATCCCTCTGGCTGTGTTTTCACAGGAGCCTGCTTGCTAGAATATTATGTAATAGGAAAGTAGAATGTTAGAGCTGGTAAGATCATCACCAACTATTCAGACTGAGTCCTTTATAAAAATACTATGAGGAAACTGAACCCTAATAAGATTAAAAACTAATGTCAGAATCAACTTCTTGCAGAGCTGAAATCATAACACAGGTTTGTAGCTTTCTATTTTTCATTTCATCAGAATAATCACCTATAAAATCAAACAACAACAAATGTTGGAGAGAGTGTGGGAAAAGGGAGCACTTCTCCACTGCTGGTGGGAATGTAGACTGGTATAACCATTGTGGAGGTCAGTGTGGAGACTCCTCAAAACAGTAGGACTAGAAATCCCATTCAAGCGGCTATCCCCCTACTGGGAATTTTCCCAGAGGAACTGAAAACATTGTATCATAGTGATATATGTGTACCTATGTTTATAGCAGCTCAATGTGTGATAGCAAAATCTTGGAAATAATCAAGATGTCCATCACATGAGGAATGGTTGAAAAAGATGTGGTATTTCTATATAATGGAGTATTATTCAGCTGTTAAGAATGATAAGTTTGAAGCATTTATACTGAAGTGGATGCTACTTGAACATATACTCATAATTGAAATAAACCAGACACACATGTGTAAATATCATATAGTCTCCCTAGTATAAGAAGCGAAAAGCAGAAATACAAAGTAAAATACAATGTACAACAAGTAAAAACAATTGAGTCAGGTAAGGCAAAGTGAATAGCATATGCTACTGAGTACTAATCAGCTTTTCTTCTGGATGGTTAACAACCTAAGTTCACAGATAAAGTTGGAGAAATAGAAGAGCCACAAGGCCAGCCAACATTTTGGCCCTAGCCTTTCAAGGTCAGCGAAGACTCAGGACCTAGGAGAACCTGTACTGCAACATCATGAGACTCAGGTGAGCTCCAAATTTTCTGAACAAGGAAATTATGGAGCCACAGAGGAAAGAGATCGAAGTTCTATAGTGTGCCTGGGGAGAGTCACATGGAGAGAAAACTTTCTCTCAGGCTCTCACAGAGAGCAATCTGGTCAAGCATTGGCCGTGACTCATCCAGATGGATGACACAGAAAAAGGATCTACAGAGTAAGGTACAGGATCACAAGATAAACCCTGAGGGGACTTCACTGACCTCATCAGAAACAAAAACTGTATCTTTTGGTATATAAGTCTTGCTCTATCTCGGTCTTAACCATCCAGCAGAAAAGTATAAAAATGAAGTATACATCGCGGGGCTATAATATTAAATTGAGCTGCAAATGGCTATGGTCGACAACTTCGGATAACTCACCATTGTTGTGCAATGCTGGACTGTGTAGGATTGTGTTGTCTAATTCAAGCACATAAGTTAGTTGAATGACAATGGAGTGCCCATCTTTGACTTCTTCGGATAACTGACCATTGTTGTGGAATGCTAGACTGTGTGGGACTGTGTTGTCGAGTTCAAGCACCTAAGTTAGTTGAATGACAATGGAGTGCCCATCTTTGACAGGTGTAGACAAAGGAAGGGGTATAGAAAGGAAGAATCATGATGTGTGTGTATATAGACAGTACAGTGGGGATAGATAACGCTGTATTTCTACATAATTCTATGAGAGGCAAGATTTGCACTAATGGTGGTTGGACAGGATATTATGTCAGCTTCTAGTACTATGGACAACCACAAGGAAAATAACAAGGTAGAAAGTATTAATTATTGAATCTTTGATGTAATTCAGGTATAAAAAATAAGATACACAAATAAGCTACACTCTATTTACTGATAAGAGACATACAGTATAATAATGTCTGTAAGTATAATATGTATGCACCTTCTATGATACCAAAACATTATGAAAACAATTTTCAATGCATTAATTTATCAAGTCCATCTTGTCAAGGTATCTTAAAACTGTCTCATTAATATTTGTACTTCAATGAGACAAAAATTAAAAATAAATAAATAAATAATAATAATAATAATAATCACCTATAGATATATCTAAAAGCACTACATGTTTGGATACTGTAAGATATACCCATTCCCTGGTTGACTTGAGAAGCTCAAAGTGAAATCAAAACCTACTCTTACTAGACAAAACATAGATTTTAGTTTTTCTTTTCCTGTTTTGTTTACTTGTTACTTAGTCTGATGCTTTTTTTTTTTCTGTTTTTATTGAACAAATAGGAATGAGACAGTTTCAAGACAAACTGACAGGAAAGATTCGATAAATTAGTACATGGCAAACTGTTTTCATAATGTTTTGGTATCATACAAGGTGCATACATGATATTATACTTACAGACATTATTATAGCAGTCTCTAATCAGTGAGTTAAGAGAGTGTAGCTGTATACTTATTTTTTATAGCTGAATTATATCACAGATTCAATAATTAATACTTTCTACCTTGTTATCTTCCCACTGGTTGTAGTACTAGAAGCCGACATAATATCTTGTCCAACCACTATTAGTGCAAATCTTGCTTCTCATAGAATTATACAGAAGTATTCCATATTTATCCTAACTGTACTGTTATACAAACACATGGTTGTTTCCTTGTGTCCCCCTTTTTTTCTCTAGGCCTGTCAAAGATGGGCATTCCCTTCTCATTAAACCATTTTAGATGCCTGAACTCGGCGACACAATCCAACACAGTCCAGCGTTCCACAATAATAGTGAATTATCTGAAGAAGTTGTTGACTGTAGCCATTTACATCTCAACTTATTATTATGGCCCTGCATTATATATCTCATTTTTATACTTTTCTGCTGGATGGTTAAGACTGAGATAGAGCAAGACCTATATAACAAAAAACGTAGGTTTTGTTTCTGATGAAGTCAGTCAAGTCCCCTCAGCGTTTATCTCATAATGCTGTACCTTATTCTATAGAATCTTTATGTGTGTCAGCCATTTGGATGAGTCATGGCCAATGCTTGACCAGTTTGCTCTCTGTGAGAGCCTGAGAGAAAGTTTTCTCTCCATGTGACTCTCCCCAGGCATACTATAGAAAATCAATCTCTGTCTTCTGTGGCTTGATAATCTCCTTGATCAGAAAATTTGGGGCACAATTGAGTTTTATAATGTTACAGTACAGGTTTCCTATGCCCTGAGTCATCACTGACCTTGAAAGGCTAAGGCCAAAATGTTGGCTGACCTTATGGCTTTTCTTATTTCTCCAACTTTGATCTGTGAACTTAGGTTGTTAACCATCCAGAAGAAAAGCTGATTAGTACCCTGTAGTATATATGCCGTTCAGTTTGCCCTAACTATCTGACTAAATTCTTTTTAGTTCTTGTTGTACATTTCTATTTGTATTTCTTCTTTTGACTTCTTATACTAGGGATACAATACAAAATTTGCACATGTGTGTCTAGTTTATTTCACTTATGAGTATATGTTCAAGTGCCATCCACTTCAATATACATGCTTCAAGTTTATCATTCTTTATAGCTGAGTAATACTCCATTATATAGAAATACCACATCTTTTTCAATCATTCCTCATGTGATGGACATCTTGGTTGTTTCCAAGATTTAGCTATCACAAATTGTGCTGCTATAAACATAGGTATACATATATCACTATGATATAATGTTTTCAGTTCCTATGGGAAATTTCCCAGTATGGGGATATCTGGCTTGAATGGGATTTCCAGTCCTACTCTTTTGAGGAGTCTCCACACTGACCTCCACAATGGTTGTACCAGTCTACATTCCCACTAGCAATGGAGAAGTGTTCCCTTTTCCCCACAACCTCTCCAACATTTGTTGTTTGTTGATTTGTTTATGATAGCCATTCTTTCTGGAGTGAGATGGTATCTCTGTTTTTATTTGCATTTCACAGATGGCTAGTGATGTGGAGCATTTTTTCATATATTTATTCACTTCTTTAATTTCGTCCTCTGAGAAGTGTGTATTCATCTCAGGTGCACCTTTCTGGATTGCGTCTTTAAATTTGAGGGCCCTGTTATATCTTAGTTCTTTTTTTTTTTTTTTTTTTTTTTTTTTTTTTTTTTTTTTTTTTTTTTTTTTTTTTTTTTTTTTTTTTTTTTTTTTTTTTTTTTTTTTTTTTTTTTGTCTTTTTGAGACAGGGTCTCACTATGCAGTTCAGGCTGGCCTTAAGCTCACTTTGTCGCTCAGGCTGGTCTCGAACTCACAACAATCCTCCTGCCTCAGCCTCCCAAGTGCTGGGATTACAGGCATGTGCCACCACGACTGTTTGAGTGCTTATTAATTAGGATTTTTTCAAAATGTGTGAGTTGTCTTTTCATTTTGTTGACGATTTTTTTGATGCACAGAAACTCCTTAAGAAGAGTTGATCCCCGTTGTTGATTCTTTCGAGTGTTTCCCATGCAAATATGTGTTTGTTCATGAACTCTTTACCTACCCCTATGTCTTCAAGAGTTCCTCCTACTTTCTCTTCCAGGAGATTGAGTGTTTCTGTTTTAATGTTTTGATCTTTAATCCATTTTGACTTTAGCTTAGTGCATGGTAATAGAGCTGAGTCAATTTTTAGTTTTCAGCACAAAGAAAACCAGTTTATCCAGCACCATTTGTTAAAGAGGCGATCTCTTACACAGGACATGGTGATTACATTCATCACAGTTAGCTGCTACATATACGAAACATATCTTAATTCCTTTCCCTTTCTCCTCCTCCTTCCCTTCTTCTCCATCACTTTTCTCCCCCTCTTAGTTTCCTTCTCTTTCTCAGAAGATCTAATTCCTTCTATGCTAAATCTATTTTTTATATTTGCTATTTTCATTGTTAGGTCTCGTGATCTTAGGAATAGCCTCAAATTTTTCTCTTTGTCCAATGAGGTTACAGTGCTTCAGTTGTACATGACGATTAAAACAAATCCAATAGAATCATCAAATGAGCTGGGAGGTATGAAGTAGGAAGCTAAGTGAGGCTAGCAAGTAGAGGTAATGGGGCTAGCGAGGAGCCAGAGGATAGGCACAACACATGCGCAAGAAGGAATGCATCGCCCACATCAGTATGCTGAACAAAAGAGGTCTATGGCAGTGGTACAGCTATCATCATCGCCCCTGAAGCATGAAACAGAGCTGATATATCTGGCTTATAGCTATAACTTAGCTGAGTGGGTGCCTGTAGCCCCACTACAGAGCTCTTCAGCACAGTAAGGCTTCACACCTTGCAGAAGAGCGTCGCATACATTAATGAAAGGAGACAATAGAATTTGAGTGAGCTTCCATTCCTGCATGACATACTCAGAAATGAAAAGACGCATTAACATTTGAAAGTATATCACACTAAGAGCTGTAATTCTGATTTCCCGTGACAATTAAGAAAGTCTGTATACTGAGAGAAATAAATGAATATCAAGTATTTTGAATATTTTGAGGGGCTTTAATAATCATTAGATGTTATTTGTTTTATCATCTGAAAGAGGCTTAATTCTTTGTGAACAGAGCTTAGTCTAGTTAGTGTTAAATCTATCTCAAAGTCATAGCCATATCGAATTTTTGGAATATTTCTTTCCATTTAAAATGTGTGTCTGTTCATTATCTTCTCCTTCTGCCACTAAAATGGAAAGGGTGTTGATACTTCCAGGATCATGCTACCAATCAGACTCCTCGTTCTGTCGTCAGAAGATTGTGAAATGAAAGTAAAATGGTTATCAGAACTTTCTTTCTTTCTTTCTTTCTTTCTTTCTTTCTTTCTTTCTTTCTTTCTTTTCTTTCTGTCTTTCTCCCTCTATCTCTCTCTCTCTCTCTCTTTCTCTCTCTCTCTCTCTTTCATGCTGTTACTCCAATGATCCAGGGTTATGTAACTTGTCAAGTGCTATAAGTAATTAGTTGGAACTTTAGTCACCTCTCCCTACCCTTGCCCTCAGTCCAAATCCTCACTATCTCACCCACAGTGCTACAAGACATCTTCGTTATTTCAGGAACACATAGTCATATTCCCAGGCTGCCCCCACAGGTATGTGTTCGATGACACAACTTCATATTCAGAGAAAGATGCCCAGGAAAACATGTCTTGCTAGTTGAGACTTTGTGGCTAACAATTTTAGCTAAGCCAGTTCTTGAAACAAAAGATGCAATTGTTGTGCACTAACAGCTCAAAGAGAAACTGAAGACGCAACATTGTGTTTTTAGCAGCAAAAACACAGACATGAGCACGAATTCCCACAGGAAAATGCACGTATTTTGCTTCTATTTTGATTTTATAACTGTGAAAGAACAAAAATATTTTTGGAAAAAAATAATAATTTTATACAGAAGAATCGTATCATACATAAAGAGATCTTTTGGGAAATAAGACTACCCTATCTGTTGAAAAATTATTAAGAGAAAATAACAGCTCTTCCATGTAAATTGAAAGGCACTAGATATACCTAAAAGTCAGAAATAAATAAATAAACGGGCAGAGAATGGTCAGATAAATATGAAATGTCATATCAAAAGTATAAGCAAGGTCAGAAAGAATCACCAGTAACATTAATATAATCAGTCCTGGTTTCAGATTAGAGACCTTAAGAAGGCTGAGAGGTTTAATATTTGTTAGCCTGAAAATGAAACCAAGATGAAAACAAATTGAAGAGTGGAAACAGAAGGGAACATAGGCTGGTACATGAGCTAACATAAGGAAACTGAGCTTAGTATACAATAACAATGGTAACATTTGCATGTGGGATTTACTAGACAAAGATTTTAAGTCAGGTATTTTATTTTATTTTTATTTATTTATTTATTTTTTTGTCTTTTTGAGACAGGGTCTCACTATGCAGTTCAGGCTGGCCTTAAGCTCACTTTGTAGCTCAGGCTGGTCTCGAACTCACAACAATCCTCCTGCCTCAGCCTCCCAAGTGCTGGGATTACAGGCATGCGCCACCACGCCTGGCAGGTATTTTAAATATATGCAAAAAAGTCAAAAGATGTTAAGCCCAAAGAATAAAATGAAAGACTGAAAACAATGTCACAAAAAACAGATAATTTACATAGAAATTGAAGAATCAATTAGATATTATAGGGTTGTAAAGTATAAAAACTCAAATGAAAAATTGAATAAAGAATCTCAACACTAGATTTGCATTGGCAGAGTTCAGAACTTAACATACTAAGATACAGTGATTTCTCTCTTATCTGAGCTTTCACTTTCAGTGGTTTCAATTTTCAATAGTCCACTTCAGTCCAAAAATACTCAATGGAAAATACCATGAATAAACAATTCATAAATGTTAATTTTCATGCTGTTCTAAGTAATTCGAGGAAATGTTACACAGTCTGGCTTCAGCTGCTCAGAAGTGCTCAGTCCCCTAATGAGAGCACTCACCGCATTGCACATACTGCCCAACTGAATTAGCCACTCGCCAGTGACTAACTCAGTTGTCACATCCGTGAGTGCAGTATCGCAATGTCTCTGTTCCAGTAAACCCTTTTTATTAAGCTGGGGATAGGGATGTAGGTCATTGACATAGCCCCTGCCTGGCAAGTGTGAGGTCCTGAGTTTGATTGCTGGTAACCCTACCGCCATCCCAGAAAAAGACCCAAAGTATAAGCATAGCAATGCTGCCAATTCCATCATAGTATCCTATTGCTGACCATGGTCCCACACACCTGCAATCCCAGCAATCACTCAGGTGGCTGAGGCAGGAGGAGCAGTGTGAGTCCAGGGCCAGTTTGGGCTACAAAGTGAGTTTAAGGCTGTTTAAACTCTATAGTGAGCCACTTGAACATATACTCATAAGTGAAATAAACCAGACACACATGTGTAAATATCATATAGTCTCCTTAGTATAACAAGCGAAAAGCAGAAATACAAAAGGAAACATACATCAACAACTAAAATCAACTGAGTCTGATAAGGCAAAGTGAATAGCATATGCTGCAGGATACTAATCAGCTTTTCTTCTGGATGGTTAATAACTTAAGTTCACAAATCAGAGTTGGAGAAATAGAAGAGCCACAAGGCCAGCCAACATTTTGGCCCTAGCCTTTCAAGGTCAGCAAAGACTCAGGACATAGGAGAATCTGTACTGAAACATCATGAAACTCAGTTGAGCTCCAAATTTTCTGAACAAGGAGATTATGGAGCCACAGAGGAAAGAGATTAAAGTTCTATAGTGTGCCTGGGGAGAGTCACATGGAGAGAAAACTTTCTCTCAAGCTCTCACAGAGAGCAAACTGGTCAAGCATTGTCCGTGACTCATCCACATGGATGACACAGACAAAGGATCTACAGAATAATGTACAGGATTACAAGATAAACCCTGAGAGGACTTCACTGACCACATAAGAAATATAAAGTTCATGTGTTGGTATATAAGTCTTGATCTATCTCGGTCTTAACCATCCAGCAGAAAAGTCTAAAAATGAAGTATACATCATGGGGCCATAGTATTAAGCTGAGCTGTAAATGGCTATGGTCGACAACTTTTTTGAATAACTCACTATCATTGTAGAATGCTGGACTGTGTTGGATTGTGTTGTCAAGTTCAAGCACCTAAGTTAGTTGAATGACAATGGAGTGCCCACCTTTGACAGGTGTAGATGAAGGGATGTAGAAAGAAAAAATCATGATGTGTGTGTATAGACAGTACAGTTGGGATAGATAACACTGTGCTTCTTCATAATCCTATGAGAGGCAAGATTTGCACTAATGGTGGTTGGACAGGATATTATGTCGGCTTCTAGTACTATAGACAACCACTAGGAAAATAAGGCAGAAAGTATTAATTATTGAATTTTTGATGTAATTCAGGTATAAAAACTAAGATACACAAACAGCTACACTCTCTTAATGATAATAGACATACGGTATAATAATATCTGTAAGTATAATATCATGTATGCACCTTCTATGATACCAAAACATTATGAAAACAGTTTGCAATGTATTCATTTATCAAATCCATCTTGTCAAGGTATCTTAAAACTGTCTCATTGATATTTGTACCTCAATAAAATAAAAATTAAAAAATAAAAAATAAAAAAATAGTCATTTGGAATCCTAAAAAAAAAAAACTCTATAGTGAGATCCTGTCTCAAAGAGACAGTAATTAAGTGAATAAATAAAGTAGAAGATTGTAATAATGGTTTATTGTTAAATATTATTAATATCATTCTGTGTTTAATTTATAATTTAAAGTTTCTCATAGGAGTATATTGATAGGTAAAACTTGTATTTATGAGGTTTTGTGCCATTTGTCACTTCTACCTGGGGTCTTGAAATGGCTCCATGGAGGGTGAGTTAGCTCTTTTAGACTAAACAGTCTAGAAAACAAAAGGAAAAAAAACTAATGGTGCCTCAAAAATTTGAGAATCATCATCAAATATACCAATACGCATACAGTGTTAGTTATGCCAGGAGAAATGAGAAGGGAGAAGAAGGAACATGTGAAGAAATAGGGACATAAAAGCCCTAAATATGATGTAAAAATTCTAAATAAGCATTAATCTCATTTAAGATGATCGACAAATTCTGGTGGATCATGTCAAAGAAATACAAACCTAGTTGCATCCATTTATCTATAAAAGTTTTGAGTTTACACTTCTTTATAGCTAATTCATGCTCCATTGTATAAAGATAACAACTAGAGACCATGCTTATAAGTAAAATAAGTCAGACTTGTATGTGTAAACATTCTATTGTCTCTCCAGTGAAAGAAACTGGAAAACTAAATAAGACCCAAAAGGTACCATAGATATGGTGAAAGTGAAAGACACTGACCAAAGGAAATGAACAACTGAGATAGAGGAAAGGAGAAAAGAATGAAGGGAAAAATATATATACATACAATATATATATATATATATATATATATATATATATATATATATATATGAATGATAGCAAAGATAATTAAGACAAATTTTTATATGAGTTTATTGAAAGGAACAGTTTGTGCTTATATTTGATCAGTTTTGAATGCCTGTATCTTGTAATTGGAGCACCTATTTCAAAGATAACAATAAGAATTACAAAAACCACTGTAAATTGCCTATTACCTTGTTTTAAAATTCTGTATCATTGTTTTTATTGCTTTTCCACTTTAAAATAAAAAATCTAAATATATCATAATCCATCAGTAGAAAGCAAAGAGAATCTTGAAAGCAGGACAAAAATAATCCATCCAGCCAAAGAGGAAAGTGATCAATGATGTAGAGTGTGCCTAAGGAGAGTCACATGGAGAAAAAACATTCTCTCAGGTTTTCACAGAGAGCAAATTGGCCAGGCAATGGCCGTGACTCATCCACATGGCTGACACTGACAAAAGAAATTGGAGTACAGGGTTTCAGGGTAAATCCTGAGGGGATTTGACTGATATTGTCAGATACAAAAGTTACATTTTTTGTTATATAAGTCTTTCTTAAATATCCAGCAGAAAAGTATAAAAACAAGGTATAAAACATAAAGCCATATTAACAGGGTGAGCTGTAAAGGCTCAAGTCAACAACTTCTGACATTGCCAGTCCTACAGATAATCCACTACTATTATGGACTATATTGAAATAGTTTTGCTAAATTCATGCACCTACAATATTTAAATGACAATGGAATACCCATCTCTGACAAAACTAAACAAAATAAGGGGACATAAATGAAGAACAATTTTGTATTGGTATATACATAATAGGGTAGATATACAGCTACTTTTTCTTAATTCAAAGAGAAGAAAGATTTATACTGATAGTGTTTGCACAGGATATCATGTCTTCATCTTGTACTATGACTAACTACTATGAAGACAACAATATGCAATGTATTAATTATTGTAACTGCCCTGCTAACCTGTTTTGAAACCGTCGCCTTGCTATTTGTTTCTCAATAAAATTCATTTAAAAAGAATAATTCATCTATTAAAAAGAATACTCAATAAGGTAGTAGCTAAGGGAGCAGGTGGATGGAAGAAATAATGTCCAGTGCTTTTGGCACAGCAGAAAAAAATGTATGACTGGCAAAGATGGAATGAATATATTTCAAAATAGCTATACCTTAGAGAGGATTTAGATGTTCCCAGCACAGAAATAAGATACATGTCTGAGGTGACAATATGTCAAGTGGTCTGACAAGAGCATTATAAACTGTATGCACGTGTTCAAATGTCATATTTTATCCCACAAATATGTACAATTACTATGTGTTACTTAAATATATACTTACAAATATATACATATAAATGCACAATGAGGGAGGTCATCATCCCTGGCTAGGCGGTGGCAGAGAGATAGTGAGACTCTGAGGCTTGCACCAGAAGAAAGCAGATATTCTGAGATGGGGAGGGGGAAACTCACTGGCTAAAAGTCCAGAATTAGGGAGTTTAGTTGCTGTTTGTTGGCTTTTTTCCTTTTTTTCAGGGTCTCACTATACAACACAAACTCATAGTGATCCTCCTGTCCTCAGCTTCCCCAGCTCTGAGATTACAGGCACGCGCCACCATGGCCAGACTCAATTGCCTGCTCAGCAAGGCCTTGGGGGGTGGGACCTGCGCAGCATGGGGTACCAGGGATTGAACCCCAGCCCCTGCGCTTTCCTAAGCAGGCACTTAGTCTGCTGAGCTATCTCATCAGCCCTCAGAATTAGGGAGTTTAGAAAGGGACATCGCACTGCTCCCATACGTAACACCCGTAGGCCCCAGGTCTGGCAGGCAGGCAGTCATGGGGAAAATCAGGTTCCCTGTGAGCAGGGAAGTAGGACAGATGACCAACCATGCTACCCTTCCCACTGGGAAGAGAAACACAGCAGGTGAGATATTCACAGACTAGGGCATCAAAGAAACTGAGAGTCAGGAAAGACTCTGTGGAGATGCAGGTGGCACCTCAGAGATTTAAAAAGAATGTCAATGAATAGACCTAGTTCTTTAAAGGAATAAACAAAATAGTTACTTAGCCAGCCTTCCAGAGGAAGGAAAGAAAAGATCTATTTCAATGCAATTAGAAATGAAAAAGGCAAAGTCGCAGCAAACTTCTAAAATCCAGATTATTGCAATAGTAAATTCTTTGCATATCTGTATTCCAATTAATTGAAGGATATGGAAGAAATGGATAGATTCCTAGACTTATATGAAGTACAAAAGTTGAACAAGAAAATACATAAACCCTGAACCACCTAATAGGAGGCAATGTAAATAAAGTAGTAATGAAAACCCACAAGCTAAGAAAAGCCCAAAACGTAGTGAATTCAAGTTGTACATCAGGAAACATCCACTGCCGGATATTTCCCAAACTCTTTAATGAAAAGCTTTTGAGTTTTCCCCATTTAATATGATGTTGGCAGTAGATTTGTCATAAGAGGGTTTTATCTCATTCTGATAAAATTCTTCCATACTTATATTGTGAGGGGAGGTGTACTTTAAAACTCGTTTCTGGAAGCTCACATCACCCTGATTCCAAGACTAGAATCCCAACTATAAAAGAAAACTGCCAGCAAGTTTATCTAATGAACATAAATGCAGTAAGAATAAGATACTGGCAAACAGGATCTGACAAATCATCCAAGAAATCATATATTATGGCTAAGTGGGCTTCATCTCCTGGATGCAAGGATGAGGCAAAAGAGCAACTCAGTAAACGCAATGCATCGCAGAAGCAGAAGCAGGGTCAAAATCATATAGTCATCTCAATACATGGAGAAAAAACTTTTGATGAAATCCAACACCTCTTCCTGATTTAAAACAAACAAACAAAAACACCACACTGATGGATATCAGTACAGAAGAGTCTAATCCCAATGTGATAAAACCCATTTATGACAAGCCTACTGCTGACATCATATTACATGGGGAAGACCTGAAAGCTTTTCCTCTACAACAAGTACAAGACAAGGATATTTGCCATCACCTACCCTGCTCAATAGAGCAGAACAAAGTTTATCAAGAGCAATCAGGAAAGAAAAAGAAATAAAAGGGATACTATAGGAGAAGAAATCAAATGATTGTTATTTACAGAAAACACAGTCATTTATATAAAAGACCTCAAAAATTCTATTAAAGGCTCCTAGAACTAATAACGAAATATACCAAAGTAGCAAAATTAACAAAAAAATGCAAAATCAGCAAAAATGTCAAAATAACATTCTTGTACATAAATAATGAGAAAAAATTAGGAAAGGAATACCATTCACAATAGTCTTAAGAAAAATTAAATCTATAGAAATTAATCTAATTAAGGAAATGAATGATCTCTACAACCAAAATCAGTATTCTGAAAGAGGAGATAGTGGAATAAATCAGCAAATGGAAAGATATCCCCTATTCCTGAATAAGCAAAACATATTTAAAAAAAAAAAAAACAAGGCCATGGGCTGGGGAAATGGATTAGCAGAATAAGTGTTTCCCTGACAAGTGCAAGGGCCTGAGTTCAATCTTTGGTTCTGCCAAAAAAAAAAAAAAAAGGCCACACTGCCGAACCTGATGTATACATGTAATTCAATTCCAATTGAAATACCAAGAATATTCTTCACAAAAACAGAGATAACAACCCTGAAATTCTTAGGAAAGTGACCCAGGGATGGCTAAAGCCATCCCAGGTATAAAGAACAAAGTAGGAGGCAATGGAGGAAAAGTCACCTCTTCAACAAATCATCTTGCAAAACCTCATTTACGTAGATTCAGCAAATTGCAGCTAGAATGACTTAGTATGTACTACACTGAAATTAAATAGATCAAAGTCTTGGATACTAAAACAGAAACATTTATTTTTTCTAGAAAATTAAACAGGTAAAACTCTTGAAGACATGGGCACAGGGAAAAGCTGTTTAAATAGAACCCTAATTACACAAAAAATGAAACCCATAATCAATTAATGGCACTATATCAAATTAAAAAGTGTCTTTACAACAACAAAAACAACCAGTAGGGTGAAAAGACAGTACAGAATGAGAAAATATTTTGCCAGCTAGTCTTGAGATAGTGAACTAATATCTAGAATATATAACAAATTCAGAAGTCTTAGATCCCAAAAAAAAAAAAAAAAAACCTCATCAAAATATGGACAACTAGGTCATCAGATTAAAGCACATGCAAGCAAGTGCAGGGACCAGGGGTTCAATCCCTGGGCCTGCTATTTTGGCCCCACCCCCAGGGTGCACTGAGACAGCAATTGAGACTGGGTGTGGTGGCATATGCCTGTAACTCCAGCTGTTGGAGGCTGAAAACAGGTGGATCAGTACAAGTCCAGTCTAGTAGTGAGACCCTGAACATCCAGCAGACCCTTCCCTAAAATACAAAAAAAAAGGAAAACTGAAACAAATAGAAAGTTCTTAAAAGAAACACAAGTGGCCAATGAATACATTCAAAAATTTTCAACATATTTGACAATAAAAGAAATGTACTTTATTTTTCTTTTCTTTTCTTTTTTTATGGTACCAGGGATCAAACTCAGGACCTTGCATTTGCCAGGCCAGCACTTAGTCCATTAAGCTATCTCTCATGCCCCAAGAAATATATGTACTTTATTTATTTATTTATTTTAATTTATTTTATTGAAGAACAAATAGCAGTGAGACAGTTTCAAGTCAAATTTACAGGAAAGATTCGATAAATTAATACATGGCAAACTATTTTTGTAATGTTTTGGTATCATACAAGGTACATAAATTATATTATACTTACAAACATTATTATAGCAGATATCTCTAATCAGTGAATTAAGAGAGTGTAGCTGTTTATGTATCTTATTTTTTATGCTTGAATTATATCACATATTCAATAATTAATACTTTCTACCTTGTTATCTTCCTAGTGGTTGTCCATAGTACTAGAAGCCGACGTATTATCTTGTCCAACCACTATTAGTGCAAATTCTGCTTCTCATAGAATTATGCAGAAGCATGGCATATTTATCCTAATTGTACCATTTATAAACACACCTCATGATGCTTCCTTTGTATAACCCTTTTTTTGTCTAGACCTGTCAAAGACAGAGATTCCATTGTCATTAAAGCATTTTAGGTGCCTGAACTCTGCGACACAATCCAACACAGTCCAGCATTCCACAATAATAGTGAGTTATCTGAAGAAGTTGTTGGCTGTAGCCATTTACAGCTCAACTTATTAATATGGCCCCACATTATATACCTCATTTTTATACTTTTCTCCTGGATGGTTAAGACTGAGATAGAGCAAGACCTATATACCAAAAGATGTAGTTTTTGTTTCTAATGAGGTCAGTGAAGTTCCCTCAGGGTTTATCTTGTAATCCTGTACCTTACTCTGTAGATCCTTTGTCTGTGTTATCCATGCAAATGAGTCACAACCAATGCTTGACCAGTTTGCTCTCTGTGAGAGCCTGAGAGAAAGTTTTCTCTCCATGTGACTCTCCCCAGGCACACTATAGAACTTCGATCTCTTTCCTCTGTGGCTCCATAATCTCCTTGTTCAGAAAATTTGGAGCTCACCTGAGTTTCATGATGTTGCAGTACAGCTTCTCCTATGACCTGAGTCTTCACTGACCTTGAAAGGCTAGGGCCAAAATGTTGGCTGGCCTTGTGGCTCTTCTATTTCTCTAACTTTGGTCTGTGAACTTAGGTTCTTAACCATCCAGAAGAAAAGCTGATTAATATCCTGCAGCATGTGCCATTCAGTTTGCCCTATCTGACTCAATTCTTTATAGTTGTTGTTGTACATTTCTATTTGTATTTCTTCTGAAAACATTATATCATAGTGATATATGTATACCTATGTTTATAGCAGCACAATTTGTGATAGCAAAATCTTGGAAACAGCCAAGATGTCCGTCTCATGAGGAATGATTGAAAAAGATGTGGTATTTCTATATAATGGAGTATTACTCAGCTATAAAGAATGATAAACTTGAAGCATGTATATTGAAGTGGATGCCACTTGAACATATACTCGTAAGTGAAATAAACCAGACACACATGTAAATATCGTATAGCTCCCTATTACAAGATGCACTTTATTTATTTATTTATTGTTCTGCTGGGGATTGAACTCAGAACCCTGTGCTTTCCAAGCAGGTACTTAACCACTGGGCCAACTGTCAAGCACAATAAATGCATTTAAGATTTCATCTTTGTGAGGGCATTGGCCAGAGTATGTATGTAGCACAGGACACAGCATAGACTTCCCACAATACAAGGTTAAGGATTAAAAGACAGCACACATAATAATTGACCAAGTAATATCCAAGCATATTGCTTTAAGGGTTGTATGATTGTCCTGTGTCCACCCCATACTCTGATTAATTACTTAGGTTAACTATAAGGTCCTTCAGATAGTAAACCCTGTCCTTTCCCTGTCCTTTCCTCCTCCCCTACAGGAATTTCTATGCAGACACCCTTTTTTTTTTTTTTTTTGCATTTATTTTTATTTTATTAAAATACAAATGTCAATCAGACAGTTTCAAGACACCTTAACCATACAGAGTCGATGAATTAATACATTGCAAACTGTTTTCATAACGTTTTGGTACTGTACAAGGTGCATACATGAAATTATATTTACAGGTTTTTTTATAGCTGAATTAT